>JAODAL010015972.1:0-82116 GCA_025379985.1 Phyllomedusa bahiana | reverse complement strand
CCCCTTCCCAATTTTTTTTCTACAGTAGCCTTTCTTCACAAATTTCTCAACCAAGCTTTTCATGTTTTTTTGATATTCATATTCATCTGTACAAATTCTTCTTACTCTGGGTGACATTTGGCAATCGATTTTACCCACCTCAGGCAGGGCAGCATTCGGACACACAGAGACTGCCTTAAGACCATGGTCCATGACTACCGGGGCTCAACACCGATTTTTTCTGATTTTATCTCCCATTCAATTTCTGGGGGTCCAAACGGGCGAAGGGCCCTAGCTTGCTCACACGCCTAAAAGTTTACCCTTTCCCACAGCCACATTATTTTGGAATGAACTTCACACAGTTGGGGGTGATAACTGCAAAACGTTTCGTCTTTCCCCGACAATGGGGGAACGTTTGACATTTATAAAGATGAATCAAGCATTAAATTCTGACCATTTTGTTCCCCGGGTTTCCCGTTGTCATTTACTAGTAAACTTACACTTTTTTTGACAATGTAAAAACAAAATTTGAATTACAGACTCCATGTTTGTATTCCTGTGCCGCGCTTCTCAAATTTATTCTACTGCTCCCCCAACAGCTAATTTACAATTTTTACCCTAATTTTTTTTTGAAAATACACCAATGACCTTATGTCACTGTATATACCTCTTACCCTCCCCTTGTAGCCCCCAAAATCTTTTTTTTAATGCCCTCCACCTGACACCACCAAATTACAAGCCCTTTTTAATCTGAACCCAATTTTTTCCCTTTGGCATTTTCCTTGCTACCACAAATTGAAATCTGCGAATATTTCGCTATATAAAAAAAAGATTTTTATTATTATTAAGCTGCCTAACTTGCAACAGGAACCTCCATTTTTCCCCATTGACAGTTTCGTGCCACCAATGGTACGCCCTAATCTTGTCAAACCGAACCTCCATGTTCCCCACGAAATTTCTCGTGCCACCATGTACTGCCATCTAATCTTGTCGAACGGAACCTCGTGTTCCCCTTCCCATTTCTCGCTCCACCAAGGTACTGCCGCAAATTTTGGGTTGAACCCAAACCTCCAGTTCCTCATTGAACATGTCTCGCTCCCCCTAATGTTTCTCCGGCAATCTGTCAAACCGGAACCTCCATGTTCCCCACTGCCATTTTTGTTGCCACCAAATGGTACTGTTTTCTAATGTTTGCAAACCGGAACCTCACTTTTCCCCCCATTCCCGGTTTTGAAATTCTAATTACCCCAAACGAACAGGAAATCCTCCGAGATACACACATACCCCCCCTCAGGAGGCGAAAAACCCTAAGAACAACAAATTGAAGGTGATTAATTTGTCCCTACATACTTTTTTCTGCAATACAGTTAAGGGGTTAGTTTGGTCTCCCCTTCCTCCTACTAACCATTTTTAATTTTTTTCCCCTCCTAAAAAATCTTCACTTATTTCCTAAAGGATTTTGAAAAAATTACATGCAAACAAGGAAATGATTGGGACATTTCCGACTCAGGAGGAGAGGAATGCAGTGGGTATCCTGGAGGAATTACTGTCTGAACAGAGCGATTTTAGACCAGGTACTTTCCCTTCTAGTCTCTTTCCTAGGTCATCTGTCTTTCCCCCCTTGTCCCTATGTCCACAGATTGAAATCTTTGTGAGATTAGTGAGCAATGATATGAAAAATCTTTCTGAACATCGTAACAGGGATAATCTCACCAGACAACAGAGGGTTGCTCTGAAAGAGTTGCAAGCAATGACTGATGTGGTTTTTAAACCAGCGGACAAGGGGGGAAATGTAGTGGTTTGGCCTATTGAGAAATATGAAAGAGAAGCCATGCGCCAACTAAGAGATAAACAGACGTATAAAAAACTATCGTTTAATCTTATTCAAGCCTTCTTCGGGGAGTTATATGAGATTGTGGATAGGGCTTACCAACTGGGGATTATCCCCAAGAAGGTTTGTGATAACCTCTTGGTGAAATTTCCAAAGATCCCCACCCTATATCTGCTCCCTAAGGACCCCGTCGAGCCGCCCGGACGCCCAATAGTGTCAGGTATAGGAGGACTTTGTGACCCTACTTGTAAATTTATTGACCATTATTTAAAACCTTTAGTGGAATTATTACCATCGTACTTACGTGACACCACGGACGTCCTGAGGTGGATCGACGGGGTCAGAATTGGTCAGAATTGAACCGGGAGTACTCCGGGTTACAGCGGACTTCAAGTCCCTATATACAAGTATCAGACACCGGGATGGTCTTGAGGCAGTGGAATATTTTCTTAGATTGAGTGGTCTGGATGGAGACTTATGCAAACTAATCCTCGAATTGCTACAATTTATCTTGACACATAACCTCTTTGTATTCAGGGATACCTTCTATATCCAGTGCCAGGGAACTGCGATGGGAGCGGCTTGCGCTCCCGCGTATGAAAATTTGTTCCTTGGCTATTGGGAAAAACTTAATTTTCATGATGAGGTTTTTATGGAAGCAGATCAAATTTTGTGTTGGTTAAGGTATATAGATGATATTCTGTTTTTCTGGAGGGGATCTACGCCTCAGTTAATTGCATTCATGGGTAAATTGAACTCCAATGAACGTAACATCAAATTGACCTTTAAGACAGATGAGAAAAAAGTGGAATTCCTCGATATCCTTATTGAGGCTGCCACAAATGGGGTGTTACAGCCCGATTGTATCGCAAAGATACCTGGGTAATTCACATTACATCCCTCATCTTTCCAAAACCCCCCTTACTATAAAGGGCTGCCCCCGGGGGGAAAATTTCCTTCGTGTTCAAAGGGATCTGTTCTTCTATACCTTCTTTGAATCTCAGGCAAGGGATCTACGGGATTTTTTGGGATGGGGGCTACAGTAAAAGATTTTGAAAAAGGCGATTATCACCCAAAAAAAAACCCCTCGTGCCCATAGTTAAAACCCCCAAAAAGAAACCCAACCCGACAATACTGTAATTTTTATCACCTAATAATCAAAAATGTCTGAATTACTGGGATCTTGGCAAACTTTGGTCCTTATTAAAAACGATCCTTCTTGGCAGATATATCCCCAAAATTTCCCCCTTATGAAGCCAAGAAACAAATCCCGCGATCTACTGGTCCAGAGTCACTATTTCCTCGACACAAACCCCCTTAGTTCACGTACCTAAAAAGGGCTTTTTTTCCGGGGGGGAGTCGTGCATGCCCAATATTTTTTTAGGACCAAAGTTTCTTCCATGGAAAAAATACCGATTTTTCAAATCCGTCATTACATCCGTGTCACCAAGAATGTTATATACTTTAATTCCCCATGCCAAAGTTATGTTGGTTGAACCACCTTGAGTAAAAATTCGCATAACCCGAAATGTGCAGATAAGGGGGGGCTGCCCGGAAAATCGGGATACGGGCCCTTAAAATTTCCCTAGTTTTTCCTAAAAAAACCACAACGCGACCTAAAGGTTAAAAGTGTGGGGTATTGATCTAGTCAAATTTTGGGGATTAGAGGGGGCAGCGTGAGCGTTGTTGGAAAAAAGGAAAAAGGGTGACTTCCAAAATCAATGGAAACCCAAGGGTTTTAAACAAAAATTAAAGTTTTGGTCTTTTTATAAAGATTTAGATTGCCCTCTCTTTGCATGTGTTTTTGTTCAGTGATAATTTAATTGACTAGAATTTGAGTGAATTGTATTTACACAGTTCTATGTCCTTCCTTTTGATCTCTCTTTGTCTCTCCATCGTCATTTGACTTTTATCTTGTTTTTAACTCCCAATTTTCTGTTTATTTATCTTCAGATTATATACATGTTCATCTGTATGTAGTCCTTCGCAGGAACTTTTTTCAATTGACAAAGAGCGGGGTCGAAACATTGATTTTTGACTGTGCACAATTTTGGATATTTGCCCAATTGGCCGTAGTTTTTGTAGCTTGGGGCTTTATTTTTTGTTTTTTATTGTGTGGGTATATTTAAAATTGTCGCGATGTTTAATTTTTAGGGAAAAGTTTAACTGTATATATTATCACTTTTCTGCTTTAGATTTATGGTAACGACAGCATTGGTGCATGGCTTGATTTGAATTACATGTATCCCTTAATTAGGTGTGTGAGCTCCATTCTGTAGACACTACATGGGCTCTCTGCTATATCTAATACACTCTAGATACACTTTAACAATGGCCATGCACATTACTTACCGCGAGCGCATTGTGCGCATGCCCCGTGCGCTCTCGCTCCGGCGTCTTGATGTGCGATGTGCATGTCCGGATGTGTTTTGCATCCGCACATGTGCACTCGCATATGACGGCCGGAAGCGGGGCACGGCGTGTCCGTCTCCCTTCGAACACGGCGCATGCGCCGCAGTCAGCCGCAGTTGGTAGTTACTTACCTGGAGATATTTAAACAGTATGGACATCCTACTACAAACACCCCCTGAGGAAGCATAACGCAAAACACGCATTGGGTAGCGGACCCTTATTCCCTTATGCTGGGACCTCCCTTATTTCTGAGGTATACTTATATTTTCACCAGCAGCTATTTAACTATAGGTCACTGTATACTCTGATACTTTTTATACCACTCTTATTATTTATTCATATGTGATATTCTTTGACCTATAGATACTGCCTTCAAATCCTTTTGGAGTATCCCACATGTACTTAGATCTATATACCTTGTGCATAATGTGGAATTACATATGCCTGTAGTTTTTTGTACTCCTTGCTATGCCTATTTTAATAATGATTCTTGTTTTATGTATGTTACCAATAAAGATGTATTTGTAATTTTTGAACTATACACTATCCGGTCTCTGATGTTTTTCTCCTCTCCACCAATGGTACTGCTGCCTAATCTTGTTGAACCGGGGAACCTCATTTTCCCACTTTCGGGTATGTTACACGTTGCCACCAATGGTAACTGCTGCCTCGTCTTGTCGAACCAGGAACCTCATGTTCCCCATTGCATGCTTCTGTTGCCACCAATTGTACTGCTGTACTGGTGGCAAAAAATGAAATGGGGCTCTGCCGTTCCATGTGCAATCTCAATCCCAGATTTTCACACTCTTCCTGCCGGACGTGCTCCGGGACCTCTCCCCAACTTACCTGTTTCTCCTACTTCCCTCGAGGTTGGAATCATTGGAATTACCCATAACTAAGATTTCTCTTTATGTTTTCGGCTGCTACTCGCACTGATTTACCTCTTTACCTAACTACAGATGTTGTTGATAAAGGCCTGCCGGCCGAATGTCGCATGATACAGGACATCTACATTCCCATTTTCCATTGTTTATTGTTTTGAATTTTGTGCAGTGAGTAAATGCAGAGTTATTGATTGTTAATTTTCTGGAACATCATATGGCGCACTTGCATAATATTGCAACACGTAAATAAACTCTTTCCCTGCAATATTGGTGTGTGCCGGTTGCATATTTAAAATTAATCTCCAATAACAGTTGTCGTCTTAATGTGTCAGATGAGCTACTAAAATTAATCCGAACATCTTCAACTATTGACTTTAATGGGGTTAGTGTTTGAATTCGATCTCGAACCTAAAAAACGCTACACAACCATTCTGTTCAAGCTTCGACTCAAAACTAGAACGTTTTACTGTTCGCGCATACTTCTACAGAAACAGTTAGACGCTCCAACATCAACTCAGTTAACCTGCGTTAATGGACAAGCTGTCTTAAAAAGTCACCTTATAAAGGTCTCCATCCACACGATCATTTATTCAGGTCAGACTCTAAAGCTCTTAAAACAAGGGCAAGACCAAAGAGCTTTAAAAGGATGTCAGGGACAAGATCATAGACCTACTTTGAAGCTGGAATGGGCTACAAAACCATAAGTAAGCCGAGAGTGAGAAGGGAGACAACTTGTTGTGCAATAGTAAAAAATGGAAAGAAATACAAAATGCTGTCACATCGAGATCGACCTGGGGGCACCAGCAAAATCTCACCCTCATGGGGATAAGGCTTGATCATGAGGAAGGTGAGAGATCAGCCTAAAACTACAAGGAGAGGAAATTGTTTATGATCATGAGGCATTCAGGACCACCAACGCGGTCACCCAAGAAAACCATTGGTAAACAGATTACGCCATAATGGTTTAAAATACTGCAGTGGCCCACAAGTGCCCTGGTCAAGAAGGGAACATGTGGCATAGGCCCATCTGAAGTTGACAATGAACACCTGGATGATTCTGTGAGTGATTGGGAGAAGATGCTATGGTCAGATGAAACAAAAATTGAGCCTTTGGCATTAACTCACCGTGTTTTAAGGAAGATAAATCCTGGCAATGACCCAAAGCACTGTCCCACTGTCATGCATGGAGCTGAAAACATTTTGTTTTTGGGGTGTTAAGGGCACTTCACCGCATCAATGGGAGAATGGATGGATCCATGTACTGTAAAATCCATTGTCGTGGCTGGGTCTTCCAGCAAGACAATGACCTAAAACATACAGCCAAGGCAACAACGGAGTGGCTTAAAAAGAAGCACATTAAGGTCATGGAGTGGCATAGCCTGTCTCCACACCGTAATTCCACAGGAAACTTATGGAGGTAGTTGAAGCTCCGAGTTGTCAAGCGACAGCCTCAAAATCTTAATGATTTAGAGATTGTTCTGCAAAGGGAGTTTGGACCAAATTCATCCTGACATGGTGGCACAAACCTATATCATCTTCAACTACAAAAACTGTCTGACTGCTGTGCTTGCCAACCAGGATTTTGCCACCAAGTATTAAGTCTTGTTTGCCAGAGGGATCAAATACTCAGTGCAAAATGCAAATAAATGTATACAATTTATACAATGTGTTTTTGGATTTTATTTTGGATATTCTATCTCTCAATCGCTTAAAAATTAACCTTACCCTTAACAATGTTCATGTCTTGTCAGTGGAAATTAACACAATCAGCAAGGGATCAAATACTTATTTCCTTCACTGTGCCTGATAAGTAACTCACATCTTCCATAGATAACAATAGAAAAGTTAAGTCCTGGAATGGAATTAAAGTCCAATACAAATATATCTTTGTCATAGGTCGGTAAGGAGCAGCTGCAGCTATGAGAGGTTTTGTGGTAACCCTGGCTCTCCTGTTCCTCACAGGTAAGTGTCTGTAACTATATCATTATCTTCCTTTATTTCTGAGTTCAGTTTGGGATGTGGACGACACTTATTACTGAGAGGCTGTATAAGCTGAAATATAAAAAAGTGGCTGTTATATTCCAGAAACAGAAGCACATCTATCCATGGGTTCTATGTGGTATTACAACTCAGCCCTTTTCACTTCAGTGGAGTGGGCTCCACCATGGACCGATATGGCTCTGTTTCTGTAAAAACAGAAAAAAAAAAAAGAGCCATGTTTTTCTTCGGCCCAGTTCCTTTGACTTTTAGTGATCCATGTTCTAAGAAAACTGATATCTGCTTCACTATAACCCAAAATTATTTCTCTTTCATTAGGAACACAGGTCACATGGCAACATGATGAACCCCAAAACCCGGGGGGGGGAATAAACAAAAAGTTGATTGGAAAATGAATACATAAATGAGATACGAGATCTCGGAAGAGAGGCTGTGACACAGATTGAGTCTTCAGATCTTGGAAAACAGCTTGAGTAAGTCGATATGTCACATGGGATATGTATGTTTAATGTGATGACGTCACTTGAAGGCTGCGGTGTTGTGATGGGTGTCATAGGCACCCGTCTGCTGAGACGGACCTAATGCATTCTGGACATTGTAACTTTTGACCACTTTATCTATGGACCAATCCAATATATCATGTATTATTTAATACCTTAGTCGAATTTCTTCATCAAGTTCTATTTATTTCTTGCATATCAAAGCTTAAACAACACACTTCATAAAGTTTAGATGAATGTAGTGAAAAGTAATGTTGGAGCCGCCAAAAAAGCGTTTAGATGTTGATCGGGTTTTCAAATTAAAAATCAGTTAAAGGTAAAAAATATCCAAAATTTATTCAATGCAAGCATTGGAAGACACACAGTATACAGCCTGTAGCCTATATAAACGATGTCTCTCTTGGCTCTGAGTAAGTTCTAACTCTTATAACTCAATCCCCCCTCCTCCTTCTACTAGAATACATTAGTCAATTATTTTAAACCTAAAAAAACTATCTAGTTCCTATACGTTGGTTTGAAGTTAATGTTAGCATCTGGAGCCCACCTCTGGGTATATCCCTTCTCAAACAAAGAACCCTCTTCAAGGAGTAAGATTGCAATGAATGAATAGATCTATTCAACCAAACCACATGTGTGTCGTTAACTTACAACTGGACTCCACAGTTTTATCAGTAGAAGAAGAGCCTCAACTATTTAACTTGTTATGCTGTGGATTAGAGATGGCAGAATTTCTCAAAAATTCGGTTCGGTCACTTCGCAGAATTTTCCGACACTCTTCGTTTCGGTCCGTATTACTCTCGGCACGAATCACGTTAAAAACAGCTATTTCCAGGCAGCCCAGAGCCGGCTGGGTGCCTGTAGAACGTTTGTGCCATGATTAAATATGCAGAGGGCGACTTGGTTTCGGTCTTCTACAATGTTGTGTTTTAGTATGTGATGACAAGCACACGATGCCGCCGCTCTTAGAATCGCTTATCTATAAAATTCCCTTGGGCACTTAAGAGGGCAAAAACTGACCAAAAAACTCAGCGGGAATTGTAGACTGATAAAGTCGATGCTAGCGAAGTGGAAAAAAAACAAGCTGAGAGCTCAGGTGGCAACATTAGTGATAGAGTGTGGAGGTGACGGGCGGGCTGCCTCAGCTGCATGAGGTCAGGCAGTGGGCACAATGACATTCCTGGGGCGGCAAAAACAGTATTAGGCACTGAGTGGCACAATGATACAGTGTGAGGTCACAGGCCTCAGAGCGATAGGCAGCAGTTGAGGTTCAGAAGTGGCACAATGACAAATTTTCTGGAAGGTGGCAAAAACAGGAGTAGGCCACAGTGTGGAGGGCACGCAGCAGCCACAGGCGAGCAGACATGAGGTCAGACAGTGGGCACAATACCAGTGTGGAGGGCAAGACAGGAGGCACAGCAGCAGCATGAGTCAGAGAGTGGCCACAATGACCATTCTGCAGGTGGCAAAATAGTATTAGGACACAGAGCGGCACAATGGACTGGGAGGAGAGCGGAGGGTCACGGCGGCAGCAGCATGGAGGTCAGGCAGCATGTGAGCACAATGTCAGAGAGTGTGAGGTGATGTCGAGGAGCAAACAGGCATGAGGTCAGAGTCAAGAGAGTGGCACAATGACATTCTGGGAGGTGGCAAAAACAGTACAAGCCGCAGAGTGGCACAATGACAAAACGTGTGGATGTCACGCGGCAACAGCAACAGCAGCAGCAGCATGAGAACACTAGAGTGGCACTATGAAAGAGTTGTTCGTGGTGGGTGGCAATACCTGTCCTTGTAAAGTCGGTGGTAGGCAGATTGGAGAAACTATCAGCGATGAGTGGCATCAGGGCGGGTGGACGGCCATTAAGGAAAAAATAAATTTAAAGTTTTTGGGCTGTGGCTTTGAGGCAGGTAGTTGAACCAGGGGACTGACCATAATGCATTGGTGTGTGGAAATACTGGCGATCCACGCTGATTCATCTTGGACAAGGTCAGCGCGTTCCAACATTTCCCGAATGGCAAAGCGGGTTCCTACTTGGGGGTAACGATGGCCCCCTGCCGCATGAAACACACGCTTGATTTCCACACTAGGCCGGGAAGGCACAGCTTCTCCCACTGGCAAATCGGCATGTTGCGCACACATCCAGTTTGGCTGGCCCCAAGTAGGGTCAGCGGATTCTTCTAACTGGGGTGGCAGTAGAGTGCTGTCCAAGTAGGCCACAACTGTATGGTTCAGGGAAATGCTCCATGTCCTGCTGCTGCTTTGCTGCTGTGCTGGTGACTGCACTCCTCACTTGGCGGGTTGGTGAAGGAAGCTGCTCATTAGTGACTCCAGGGAACTTAGGTTACTGAAGATGGAGCTGGTACTGCTCCTACCCCCCACCTTCCCCCAGCAGCCGAGGCAAGTAAGTACGTGACGATGAGGAACCCCCCGGTCAGACCGTAGATGGAGGGACGATGCCGCACATAGGCTGCGGCCAAATGATTACGGAGGATTTCCTATAGTATTTGAGTTTGTCTTCCATCTCAATAGCTGGAAAAAGGCTCCCATTTTGGACCGGTAGCGAGGGTCTCAATAGGGTGGAGGGAAGGGGGGGCCAGAAGTCATCCCTCTGGCCGGACTGCTGACTATTCGGCTTCAACTAGCCAGGCAAATAAGCATGCTGCGGGACAATCTGCACAAGTGACCCGAGGGGCTCCCTGCCGCCATTTCCACTGTTATACTGCACACGGGTGATTGGGAGTCATCTGCTCGTCTTCTATCTTCCCCCCATCCACCTCCTCCAGCTGCACAACGTTAGCTCCCTGGCCAGATTCTCTTTCTGCCCACAGATTACATTATACCCATATTAGGATCCTACGGTGTGTGGGTCTAGCAAAGAACTGCCACACCGACGAGTAGCTGATTTTAACGCCAACGCTCCGCACTGATGCTACTGCCGCCCGCTGCCTCGCTGAGCCCCGCGTGCGCTACTGTCTTGGACCTGCGAATGCGGGGTTTTCTACCCCGGTGGCAGCATGGTCCGACCTCCCACTGGTGTACCATGATTGACTCACGGCCACCACTACCACTTGCTGGCTGCGCCGCTGCCTGACGCGCAAGCTGACGCCACTTCTTCTCCTCGACGATGATAGTAGCCTTGCTTCACACGGCTCCCAAGTGCGGTCGGCTACATCATTCATTCTAATTTGTGTTTCCTCGTCATACATGTCCTTCTTCACCGGTCTTGGTATGCGAGGCTGACTCTCACCACATGACCTCCCAGCCTCTCTCCCACATACTATACTTTTCGCCTACTTGCAAGACGCTGGGGATATTGGACCCCCATTTCTTCTGCTGCCCGTAGCTGCTGGACTGCCTCCTCAAAATTGTTCAACCTAGCTATATAGTGGCGCGGAGCAGACAACATGTAGTAGATCCTGGCTGAGGGAAATGGATGGACAGAGGCGGGCTGAGGGACAGGTGGAGGGCCGCCATGTCCCGCTCCCGGGCCATGCCAACTAGAGTGTTGTGTCTGAGGTTCCACCGACTCTTGGTGGGGTTGTCTCAGATGTCATCTGGGTGGTAGAGGATGACTAGTCAACAATCAAGACCCTTGGGTGTTTTGTGAACAACACACGGGCCGCTAGATGCAAGATGACAGCGGCAGTTGTGGCCTCACCGAGTGACCCCTGCTGCGGACGTCCCCTTGCTGTGCTGCGACCTGGGCTTCGTTTAGAAATGTTTGTGCTCACTGCCACTCGCAGTTTGCAGAGCACCTGCCACCTCTTCTGTCTGACATACTGTTCTTCTAAAATGTACAGACACTGTTTGATTGAAGACTAACTGTTATGATAAATATTACACCACTCGTATTTGACTCCAAATGAACCCAGTAACAAAGCTTGGTAACCCTGGATATAAATTGCGACTCCACAAGTTGGCCAGGAAAAATTTACTTGTATGTGTCGTTTACAAGCAACTGTGTGTTTTTCTAAATGTAAATGCTCAACAGGCTTAATTAACCTTCGCTGTGAATTATGCTACAAGAAAAATGTATATATTTCGGTGTTGAAAAGACGGTTATTTTTGTCAGCCAGCAGCAAAACAAACGCTTAATTAACACCCTGGATGTAAATTGCGCCAAAGGAATTGGAAAGCGCACAAACTAGTAGCGTGTTACAATTGCGTGTTTTCTACGCCACACAACAAGAGGATACAGTTTTGTAATGTGCCTTTGCTTGTGAATTAGGTACCAAAATAATATATATTAATTTGGCGTTGAAAAAGACGGTTATTTTTGTCAGCACCACAGGCAAAACTCAACGCTTTTTAATAACAATCTGGATGTAAATTGCACGCCAAAGAATGAGCAGCACAAAACTAGTAGCGTGTTACAATTGCGTGTTTTCTAGCCACACAACAAGAGATACAGTTGTAATTGGCCTTGCTTGTGAATTAGGCTACCAAAAAAAAATTTTATAATATTTGCGTGAAAAAGACGGTTTTTTTTTGTCAGCACACCAGACAAACAACGCTTAATTAACCCCTGGATGTAAATTGCGCCCAAGCTTGAGCCGCACAAAAACTAGTAGCCGTGTTACTATTGCGTGTTTTCTACGCCACACAACAAGAGTACAGTTTGTAATTTGCCTTTGACTTTGTGAATTAGGGCTACAAAAAAAATATAATATATTTGGCGTTGAAAAAAAGACGGTTTTATTTTTGTTCAGCACACCAGCAAACAACGCTTTATTAACCCCTGGGATGTAAATTGCCGCCAAGAAATTGAGCCGAACAAACTAGTAGAGTGTTAAAAATTTGCGTGTTTTCACGCCACACAACAAGAGATTCAGTTGTTATTTGCCTTTGCTTGTGTATTAGGCTTCCAAAAAAAAAATATATATAATTTGGCGTTGAAAAAGACGGATTTTATTTTTGTCAGACACTGCAAAACAACGCTTAATTAACCCCTGGATGTAATTTGAGCCAAAGTATTGAGCCGAAGAAACTTGGTGCTTGTTTCTATTGCGTGTTTTCTACGCCACACACCATGAGATCGAGTTGTAATTTGCACTTTGCTTGTGCATTAGGCTTCCAAAAAAAAAAATTATATATTTGCGGTTGAAAAAAGGACCGGTTTATTTTTGTCAGCACACCAGCAAAAACAAACGCTTAATTAACCCCTGGATGTAAATTGCGCATAAGAATTGAGCCGCACAAACTAGTAGCGTGTTACAATTGCATGTTTTCACGACAAACATCAACGAGATTACCACGTTTTAATTTGCCTTTGCTTGTGAATTAGGCTACCAAAAAAAATATTTATATTTGGCCGTTGAAAAAAGACGGTTAATTTTTTGTCGCACACCAGCCAAAACACGCTTAATTAACCCTGGATGTAAATTGCTGCCCATAGAATTGAGCAGCACAAAATAGTAGCGTGGTTACAATTGCGTGTTTTCTAAGCCACCACAAAAAGAAGATACAGTTGTAATTTGCCTTTGCTTGTGACATTAGGCTAACCAAAAAAATATATATATATTTGGCGTTGAAAAAGACGGTTTATTTTTGTCAGCACTCCAGCAAAACAACGCTTAATTAACCCCTGGATGTAAAATTGCGCCAAAGAATTGAGCGCACAACACTACGTAGCGTGTTTGTTACAATTGCGTGTTTTCTCGCAAAAACAAGAGAATTAAGTTGTATTTGCCTTTGCTTTGTGAATTAGGTACCAAAAAAAAATATGATATATTTGGCGTTGAAAAAGACGGTTTCTATTTTTGTCAGCACACCAGCCAAAACAACGTTTAATTAACCATGGATGTAAATTGCGCCAAGAATTGAGACGCACAAACTAGTAGCGTGTTACATTTGCATGTTTTCTACGCACACAACAAGAGATACAGTTGTTAATTTATGCCTTTGCTTGTGGATTAAGGCTACCAAAAAAAAATATATATATATTTGGCCGTTGAAAAAGACGGTTTATTTTCTTGTCAGCCACACCAGCAAAACAACGCTTAATTTAACCCCTCTGGATGTAAATTGCGCAAAGAATTGAGCCGACAAATTAGTAGAGTGTTACAAATTGCGTTTTTTCTACGCCACACAACCAGAGATACAGTTGTAATTTGCCTCTTGCTTGTGAATAGGTACCAAACCAAATATATATATTTGGCGGTTGAAAAAGACGGTTTATTTTGTCAGCACACCAGCAATCACAAGCTTAATTAACCCCTGATGTAAATTGCGCCCAAAGTATTGAGCCGGCACAAACTAGTTTGATTTGATAAGCGTTTTACAATTGCGTGTTTTCTACGCGCCACACAACAAGAGTACAGTTGTAAATAGCTTGCTTTGTGAATTAGGCTACCAAAAAAAAATTATATATTTTTTGGGCGTTTTTGAAAAAGTACGGTTTATTTTGTCAGCACACCAGCAAAACAACGCTTAATTAACCCTGGATGTAATTCAGCGCCAAGAATTGAGCCGCACAAATCAAGTAGGTGTTACAATGGGTGTTTTTCTACGCCACTCAACAAGAGATACAGTTGTTATGATTTGCCTTTGCTTGTGAATTAGGCTACCAAAAAAAAAAATATATATATTTGGCGTTGAAAAGACGGTTGTCTTTTTGTCAAGACACCAGCAAAACCAACGCTTGCTTAATTAACCCCTCTGGATGTAAATTGCGCCAAAGGAATTGAGCCGCACAAACTAGTAGCTATGTAGCGTGTACAATTGCGTGTTTTTCTACGACACACAACAGAGATACAGTTGTAATTAGCATTGTATGCGTTGTGAATTAGGCTACCAAAAAAAAATATATATATTTGGCGTTGAAAAAAGACGGTTTATGTTTTGTCAGCACACCAGGCTAAACAACGCTTAATTAACCCTGGAGGTAATTGCGCCAAAAGAAATTGAGGGCCGCACAACTAGTAGCCGTGATACAATTGCGTGTTTTCTACGCCACACAACAAGGAGATACAGTTGTAATTTGCATTTTGCTTGTGGAATTAGCTACCAAAAAACAATATATATATTTGGCGTTGAAAAAGACGGTTTATTTTTGTCAGCACACAGCAAAACACCGCTAATTAACCCCTGGATGGTAAATTGCGCAATAGAATTAAGCAGCCAAAAAACTGAAAGTGTATTTGTATTGTAAAAACGTTGTTTCTTTAAATGAATACACAGGAACTGGCTTAGATCCCACTTGGTATTGGAATGTATATGCAGCTGCCAGAGGACGCCCTGGATTTCAGGATCCAATACCCCAAAAAAATCCAGAAATAGCACATTCAGAGAACAGTCTCTGAGACAAGCTGAGACACCACAGAAATCGCTGTATAAAAATCAGTTCTTCAAGAAAGCGCTATAACCCGGCAGCAGGCACCCTTCCCTATCAGTACAGTGAGAGGTGTGAGCTCCCAGCGGCGCGCTCGGTCTTTCATTGTGCGTGTGAAGTCACAGAATCCCGCCCGGTCTATGATTGGCTTCATCTCTGCAAATGTCATGCAAGGCTATGCCTTCTTATCATAGAGTGCTTTGCCCATGTAGGCCATGTTGCTCGCAGCCTTTTTTCAATCAAAAGCACAACTTGTTCACCGAAGGTACCCCAAAGTTCGACTCTTCGGTCCGAACGAAGTTTTCCTGAAATCTAAACGAATTCCATTCGTTAGAATCATTTCGGGGCCCCGACCATCTCTAGTGAGGATTAATTATAGATACCTCCAGTCTTTATAGACTAACAGAGAACAAAGAACAATTAATAAGTATCTAAAAATAATATAAAAGTATAAAAATTATAAATATTATCCTCACAGTAGTATACTCAAGTGTTAGTGGAATCAAGTCCAAAGGGGTTAGCGAGGAAAGTGTTGGATGCCAGTAGAGAATCCGCACAGCATTGCGACGCTTGAGAAAGGGGCAGAGTTCCCCCGAAACGTCGCACAGGTGTGCAGATTCTCTGCTGGCATCCAACGATTTCCTTGCTATCCTCTTTGGACTTGATTCCGCTCACACTTGAGTATACTATCTTTTATTACATTCATCTTAACTTTATGAAGTGTGTTGTTTAAGCTTTGATATGCAAGAAATAAATAGAACTTGATGAAGAAATTCAACAAAGGAATTATATGGTATATTGGATTGGTACATGGAGAAGTCAAAGAGCTTCCATAGAGGTCATAGGGAATACTCAAAAAAAAATTTTTAGTGGCGATTTATAATATATCAGTCCCTTTATCTATGGACACAACATGACATTATCTGCACTTCTCGCATTCATTATTTGAACTTTATAATTCTTTTATTTGCGGTTATCATTAACAATTCCATGTTTATGGTTTTTTTTTGTACCTTTTCTAGTAGAACTTAATTTATGTTTTTTTGTTCATTCAGTTTTAAAAGCACCAAGAAGTTTGATACCCTCAGCGCTAATGCATTGGCCTTGAAGAAACAACTGAATCCATATGTGGACAAAGTCAAGGAGCAGGTTTCTGTAGAACGTGAGAAAGACATCCCTCTTAGAGAAAAAATCCACCCCGTCCTAGAGGATTTCCAGAGAAAATGGGCTGAAGATGTGAAGTCTTTCATAAAGACGGTGCGACCTATGCTAAAAAAGCTGCAGAAACAGTTCAGAGATGTCCTTCAAGCCTTCTACAAGCAACTGCATCCAGTGGTTAAAGATTTCGGAGAGGAGCTGCATTCTGAGGATGACTCCATGCGTGCCAACCTATCTCCAAACACTGATGAGCTGAGGCAGAAGAAATCAAAGCCAAAATAAGCAAGCTTTGGGAAACTGTGAGGGCCAGACTTAGCCAAAGTTCATAGAATGTTCCCATGTAATGACTATGTGATGACATGGGATCCAGGCATAATTCCTTGAGTGATCCACAATTTCCATAGTCTCTTATAGAAGGGGAAATATTAAAAAGGTGCTAACTTTAACATCTAAGCTCTTAATGTAACAAAATAGTTAACATGATACCTACTGATTACCTTCTCCCCAGGACCATGTCATTCATCAGTCCGAAAATAAAATACATTGGTAGAATATGATTTTGTGTTTGGATGTTTTATGATTTGTCATAATAAAGATGTAGTGATTAATGTTGATAGAACTGTTCAAGAAAAGTTAAGTTCGAGTCGATTTTTTAGAAATCGAGCTGAACCGAACATTTTATGATTTTTTCGAGTAAAGTTTGCATTCACCATGCGCATTCGACGCGCTATTTTTAGTTTCACTTTAAGCTGCATCCTGCACTTTAGGCGGCCATCCAATCAGTGCAGAGCATACAGAAGTGTCAAAAACGTCATCAGTGATGGTGTAGGGCTCTCATTGGCTGCTAAAATCACATGACCCTGTTATATGTATTTCCCTGTATTTCCTTTAAACGCCATTTGCAGTTCACTCTCTGTACTGAACGGAATGCTCTCTGTCTGCTTGCTTGCATGCATACAGGCACAGGATTTCTCAGAGATTTTAGGCAGGAAAAGCTGCTATTTAGATTAGTTAGGGTGGTGTACAGCAAGCTTAGGGAATCATAGACAGCAATAGTTAGGGAGTTTTGTATTGCTGGCTGAATCTCTCCCACACACAGAAGCTGTTATTTGGCGACATTGGCAAGCTCAGATAACGCCTGACTCTCATATTCATATAATCATACTCTGTGCCCAAAAGTTCATTTTTTCAGCTTTGGGGGTACAGTTATTGCATAAGACACTGTTACCCAATCTCTTATAGAAAGAAATATTTTTTCAAATAGTGGTTGCTTGTTCAAAATTTTATTGAGTGGCCATAAGTTCATTTTTGCTGTTGTGGGGGCACAGCTATTGCATAAGACAGCGTTAACAAAGCTCCTACAGAAAGTAATCTACTTCAAATAGTTGTATCTTGCAGAAAATTTTATTGAGCGCCCAAAGTTGATTTTAGCAGTTTTGTGGGTACAGCTATTGCAGAAGACACCGTTAGCAAATCTCCTATAGAAAGAAATCAATTTCAAATAGTTGTATCTTGGTGAAAATTTTATTGAGCACCCAAAAATTCATTTTAGCAGATTTGGGGGAACAGCTACTGCAGAAGACACCGTTGGCAAATCTACTATAGAAAGAAATCAATTTCAAATAGTGGTTGCTTGTTAAAAATTTTATTGAGTGGCCATACGTTCATTTTTGCTGTTGTGGGGGTACAGCTATTGCAGAAGACAGCGTTAACAAATCTCCTATATAAAGAAATCTATTTCAAATAGTTTTATCTTGGTGAAAATTTTATGAGGCGCCCAAAAGTTCATTTTAGCAGTTTTGTGGGTACAGCTATTGCAGAAGACAACATCAGCAAGTCTCCTATCGAAAGAGATCAATTTGAAATAGTGATTGCTTGGTGAAAATTATATCGAGCACCCAAACATTCATTTTAGCAGTTTTGGTGGTACAACTATTGCAGGAGAGACCGTTACCAAATCTCCTGTAGAAAGAAATCTATTTCAAATAGTGGTTGCTTGGTGCAAATTTAATTGAGTCCATAAAAGTTAATTTATTCAGTTTTGGGATTACAGCTATTGCATGAGAGACTGTTACCAAATGTCCCATAGAAATAAATCTATTTCAAATACTGTTTGCTTGCTGCTGCAAATTATTCTGTTTGAAGAAAATTTCATTTTTCCACTTTTGGGGGGAGATTCTTGCATAACAGATCACTATCAAATCTCCCATAGAAATAAATATATTTCAAGTAGTGGTTGGTTACTGTCAATTATTGTGATTGAAGAAAAAATAATTTTTGCAGTTTTGGGGGTTCAGTAATTGTATAACACACCGCCTCCAAATCTCCTATGCAAAGAAATATACATAGTGGTTGGTTACTGAAAATGATACTGAGTGGAGAAAAGTTAATTTTTGGCAGTTTTGGGGGTAAAATATACCGTGTGTTATTGTCATACAGATATTTATCCAAGAAATAGAGTTTGCTCTGTTGCTAAATCTTACTCAATGCCAAAAAGTGTAATTTTGCCAGATTTTAAGTCCACATGACGCTGAAATATACCAGTACGTTATTGTGTTCCACATATACAGTGTGGAAAAAAAGTATTTAGTCTGCCACCAATTGTGCAATTCTCCCACTTAAAAAGATGGGAGGCCTGTAATTGACATCATAGGTCGACCTCAACTATGAGAGACAAAATGAGAAAACAAATCCAGAAAATCACATTGTCTGATTAGGAAAGAATTTATTTGCAAATTATGGTAGAAAATAAGTATTTGGTCAATAACAAAAGTTCATCTCAATACTTTGTTATATATCCTTTGTTGGCAATGACAGAGGTCAAACGTTTTCTGTAAGTCTTCACAAGGTTGGCACACACTGTTTCTGGTATCTTGGCCCATTCTTCCATGCAGATCTCATCTAGAGCAGTGATGTTTTGGGGCTGTCGCTGGGCGGCATGGACTTTCAACTCCCTCCAAAGGTTTTCTATGGGGTTGAGATCAGAACAGTTCTACTTTGGTTTTATCTGACCATATGACATTCTCCCAATACTCTTCTGGATCATCCAAATGCTCTCTATCAAACTTCAGATGGGCCCGGACATGTACTGGCTTAAGCAGGGGGACACATCTGGCACTGCAGGATCTGAGTCCCTGGTGGCGTAGTGTGTTGCTGATGGTAGCTGTTGTTACGTTGGTCCCAGCTCTCTGCAGGACATTCACTAAGCCCCCCCGTGTGGTTCTGGTATTTTGCTCACCGTTCTTGTGATTATTTTGACCCCACGGGGTGAGATCTTGCAAGGAGCCGCAGATCGAGGGAGATTATCAGTGGTCTTGTATGTCTTCCATTTTCCAATTATTGCTGCCACAGTTGATTTCTTCACACCAATCTGCTTGCCTATTGCTGATTCAGTCTTCGCAGCCTGGTGCAGGGCTTCAATTTTGTTTCTGGTGTCTTTCAACAGCTCTTTGGTCTTCACCATAGTCGAGTTTGGAGTGTGACTGTTTGAGGTTGTGGCACAAGGTAACTTGCAGGAGCCCCATTTCACTTTTTGCACCAGGGCCCAAGAACTTGAATTAACACCTCTGCAGGCTGCACTAGATTAGACAGCAGTACCATTGGTGGCAGCGAGAACATGGCAGTGACATCAGCAATCGGGGCAACAAAATGGTCATAGGTCCCCGCTTGATTCATTTTTATAAATGTCAAACTATCCACATTGTCAGGGGAACGATGGGTCAGTTTTTCAGTTATCATCCCGCCAGCTGTGCTGAATGTGCGTTCCGAGATAATGCTGGCTGCTGGGCAGGATAAACTTCTATGGCGTGTCAAGAAAACTCAGGCCATTCATCCAGTTTGGACACCCAGAAGTCAAATGGGTCCAGACTAAGTCCAAAAACATCGATGTTGAGCCGCAGGTAGTCATGGACCATGGTCTTAAGAGGGTCTCTGTGTATCTGATTGCTTCCCTGCCTTGCATGCGTTGGTGGTTCTGCCACACTGCCTGCTGCTATTTGCTATTCGACTGCTGCCGTGTTTCTCACGTTGTTCCACAGTGACATTAGAATGTAAAGACACAAAAGATGTCTCGAGTTGGCCAATGAGCACTGTCTCAAAATCTTGCATTCTACTGTTAATTTGTGTGGGTGGAAGAAAATTGCTCACTTTTGCCTTGTAATGTGGATCAAGGAGGGTGGCCACTCAGTAATCGCTGTTTTTTTTGCTTTTAAAGAGGGAAATCCAACACCAGGGGATTCTTTTTTTGAGGTTGGAAAATTATCCGCAAGACAATATGGATACAGAGAATAGTTAAAATGTTAAGACAAATAAAAATGTCATCCATGTCAGCCAGTAAAGGAACACTGGGCTTTGCCATCCCCATGCCTTGTCAGGGAATCTGCTAGTAAGATAGCAGGAGGCATTAGGTCACAAGGAAAGGAAAGAATAATTTTTTTTTTTACGCAATTAACCGTCTTGTCAGAAAAAAAAAACGGGCTCGCTCCCCTCTCCTCTCACTCAGGTACTACCTCATCGCAATTCCTAGACAATTGACGACTGCATATAATGGGAATAGCATTCCAAAATACTTATTACAATTAAAAAACTGAAAAACAAAGACGTGGTGGGATTCCATCCTATTTTAAAAATGTGTTTTCTAGAGTTAAACTACTAAAAAACTTGCATGTACATAATAGCTGATAAAAATATTCCTCTGAATTGTACAAGGGAGGTACAGGAACCACTGATAAAAGACTTGAACAGATGAAGGTTATTCAGATTTGGATTCCTTGTCTCCTGCTTCAGATGCTGGGGCCTCATTACTTTTTGTCTCTCCGATTTCAGATTGCAGATCTTCCTTAGTTTCTTCTTTATTAGCTTCTACAGTCTGTTTACCCTTCGCTCCTTTCTTTCCCTTTGCTGGAACATTTTTGTCCTCAGACTTTTCCTTTTTTGTCTTTGGTTCAGCTTTTGGTGGAGCTGGTTTAGCTGACAACCGTGCCGACCTTTTCTTTGGCTCATCCTTGGCCTCACCAGCATCAGCGGCATTGACCTTTCTCTTAGGCATGGCGATTGTCTTGTGCTTGCAGTGCTACTGGGAAAAAAAATTTCCGGTGAAGCTGGGTGTCAGCGCTGAAATCCCTTTCCTCCTCCTGCAGATGGAGTCCTCACAAACAACTAGCTCACTGCTCCCTGTCTGCAAGCCATTAGTTCAAACCGGATAGGATCCCTTCGCCTCTTTATCTCGCTGTTAATTTCTATTGCCTTGATGTGTGGATCATGTTGCAGATAATATAGCATCCAAGCACTCATGTGTGAGATGTTGCCGGGATCTCCCAAGCCTTGGGGTCGATGAGCACAAACGGGATCCTCCTCCTCTTCCTGTAATATGTGCCAACCTCTTACCACTGAAAGGTGATCAGTACCGGTGGTGTTCACCCCTGCCTCGTCATCCTGCTCCACTTCCTCATCCTGACCGTCACCAGAGATTTGGCTAGTCTCATGCGCTGTACTCTGTGAGCTGAACTGCTGTCCTGCACCCGCCCTTGACCTAGAACTACCACCTAAAGAAGATCTATACAATTGCAAAGCAGTCAGGCCTTCTACATCCTCCGGTGAGTAAGGCTCTGTGTCCTCCTACTCCTCCATCACTGCTAGGACCTGCTGCCGCAGAGTGCCTACTGCTTTTTCCACTAAAAATATAATCAGAATGATCATGCTGATGAGGGCATCGTCCTGACTGACCATTTTGGTGGCCTCTTCAAAACTTCCAAGCATGGTGCAGAGATACTTCACCTGTCTCCACTCTCTATGGGTCAACACCCCAAGGTCCACACCACCACTAGTCAGGCCATGCATAATGGCATTATGCTGCTGCCACAATCACTGGAGCATGTGGAGGGTGAAATTCTAGTGTGTTGCCACATCACACATCAGACGGTGGACGGGGAGGCCCAGATGATGCTGCAACACTGCCAGTCGTGCCGAAGTAGGGTGCAAACGGCAGAAGTGTGAGCTAAGACCTCAAGCCTTCCTCAGCAGAAAGTCACGAGCCGGGTAGCGCTTGAGAAATTTCTGCACAAAAAGGTTCATGACGTGTGTCAGGCAAGGGATGTGCGTAAGTCTACCGATCTTAAAGGCAGCAAGGAGACTGCTCCCGTTGTCGCACCCAGTCACAGGTCGGTCTGAGTGCGCAGAGCCATCCACAGCTCTTGACCTGTGTGTTGATGGTCTCTAAGACAAATTAATTTGAGAATGGCCTGGTTTCTCTTGGCACGTGATGCTACCTGTCGAGGTTAGGGATCTGGACTCTGCACCATCCCAGCAGGGTTGAAGATTGTCGGCCCAGACCCATGACCCGAGGTACTGTAATCTATCAAACTCACCCAGTGAACAGTCAATGAGATGTAACGCCCTTTACCGTGCTTACTAGTCCATGTGTCTGTAGTGAGATGGACTTTGGTGGACACAGATGCAGCCAACGCACTGGAGATCTTTTCTGCAATGTGGCGGGCCATGGCAAGGACAGCTTTTCTGGCCAAGAAATGCCTACTCAGCATTTGATATTGGGGGCATGCCAGGGCCATGGCGTGGTGGAAACTAACTGTGTCCACCAGAAGGAAAGGCAAAATTTCCAAGGCTAACAGCCAGGCAATGCCGACATTCAGGCTTTTGGCTTTGAGATGGTTGGGGTAAAAGCGTTTCTTATTCTCCCACACCTGATATACAGAAAGCTGGCTGCTGTACGACATCTAACCTAGTCTAACCGGAACCTCCATGTTCCCCATTGGCATGTTCTTGCTACCACCAGTGCTACTGCTGACTAATCTTGTCAAACCGGAATCTCTCTGTTCCCCGTTACCATGTTCTCCCTGCCACCAATGGTACTGCCGCCTAATCTTGTAGAACCGGAACCTCACTGTTCCCCACTGACATGTTCTCGCTGCCACCAATGGTACTGCCATCTAATCTTGTCGAACCGGAACCTCACTGTTCCCCATTGCCATGTTCTCGCTGCCAACAATGGTACTGCCGACTAATTTAGTTGAACCAGAACCTCCATGTTCCTCATTGACATGTTCTCGCTACCACTAATGGTACTGCCGGCTAATCTTGTCAAACCGGAACCTCCCTGTTCCCCACTGCCATGTTCTCGCTGCGACCAATGGTACTGCCATCTAATCTTGTGGACCGGGAACCTTGCTGTTCCCCATTGCCTTGGTCCCGCTGCCACAAATGGTACTGCTGTCTAATTTAGTCGAACCAGAACCTCCATGTTCCTCATTGACCTGTTCTCGCTCCCACTAATGGTACTGCCGGCTAATCTTGTCAAACCGCAACCTCCATGTTCCCCACTGCTATGTTCTTGCTGCCACCAAAGGTACTGCTGTCTATTGTTGTCGAACCGGAACCTCACTGTTCCCCATTGCCGTGTTCTCGCTGCCACTAATGGCACTGCCATCTAATCTAGTCCAGCCTGCAGAGGTGTAACTTGAAGTTCTTGGGCCCTGGTGAAAAGAGAAATGGGGGCTCCTGCCAGTTATCATGTGCCATTTCCAATACTGGTGTGTTCTTATGCGTCAAAGGGGCTTTTGGGCCCCCTCGGGGTGCAGGGCCCTGTAGCAGCTGCTACCGCTGCACCTCCTATAGTTAGACCCCTGCTTGCAAGCTGTCCTCATCTTTTCAGTTAGCCATTGAAAGGAATTAAGTATTTTAGCCTCTTATTTTTTTCTGAAACTCTTAGAGCCAAATTTTCTTCACTAAGTTGTTCCACGTATCCAGTTTACTGTTATGGATGGTAATTACAGCTTCTCCTCACCAGTATAGGTATAAATATGAACCCGAACATCTTCTCCCATTGACTCTAATAGAGTTCGATTTCGAGTTCAAAGTTCGACTCGAACATTGAACTGAAAACCTCAAAGTTTGCAGTTCGACTCCAACTCAAACTTTATAGGGTTCACTCATCACTAATAGTGATGACCAAAATGCAGTGATGATATTTGTAAAGTTGTATGTGTTTTAGCACAACTTGCAAATTGCTGTCACATTGTATATTAGGACTTTCAAAGTCTTTGTCACAAGTCCCATATCAAATGTGCAAAGTGTCAGTCTGGACTTCAAACTGGGTTGAGCAGAACAGAAAAAATAAAGGTTAGGGTATGTCCACACACATCGCAATACATCTGCTGTTGAAAGTACAAGCAGGCCAACGTATACTTTCAACAGCTCTATGGTCTGGCTTCCTATTCCTTTCGTTTTCCAAGGTGCGTTATCATATTAGTGCTATGAATTTACTGTATTTGCGGGGTGTACTGTGGACGCATTGCAGCGCAATTACACACTGATGTATGGTACTTGCTAAAAGAAACCTGTGGAATCCACCTAGTTGGGTAGGTAGTAAAGGGTAGCCACTTTCTGTAAGGATAACACACAAGAAGGGTATAGGCTTAGTTTGCCTGGTTTACTCTTGGCATCTTGATTAAAGGGCTACTGATGGTCAGCAACCTCAAAGTTGATAGTAGAAAATTCTTTCAAAGGTTTTCCATACATACACTACTCACAAGAAGTTAGGGGCATTTGGCTTTTGGTTGAAATTTGAGATTGACCATAAAATTTCTTGAACATTTTTCAAAATGAAGTAAATGAGACGATCTCTTAACTTTAGAATGCCCACTTCATTGTAAACATTGCCTTGCGGAACCGGATGATGAATGCCGCACAACTCCAGGCACATTTAAGGTAGGTGAGACGCAACTAGGTGTCATGTTAGACCATTCATAATCCTTTACATCAGCGTGATCTGCTTCCTAGACGACTTGACCACACCACCAGGCACATGCATCATCATCTTGTATGGGCCAGGGAACATCTATGCTGGACGAGGGACCTGTGCTCCTCAGTGCTGTTCAGTGATGAAAGTTGATACTCTGAGTAGAAATGATGGCACCAAGTTTCTGGAGACATCAAGGCAAGCGCTATGCATCAACCAGGTCAGGAGCCCTGCCGGTGGTCTAGCACATACAGATCACGCTGATGTAAATGGTTACAAATGGTCTGACGTGACACTTGCCTCTCACCTCCCATAAACGTGCCTGGAGTTGTATGGCATTAATCATCCAGTTGCGCAGGGCACTGTTTACAATGAAGTGGTCATCAGTGTGTGATGTAGAGAAATGATTTCCACTTCTTTGCCTTTCTGTGATGCCTCCAGTCTCTCTGTATCTCTGTTGCAACCTGCTTATGACACTCTGTGATACTCAAAGCTCAGTGGCTACTTCTGTCTGAGATCCAAAAGGTGTGAAGATTTTCTCCAGTTTGCCCAGAAAAAAACTCCTTTAAATGGACTGTAATGACAGCGCTGAACGTCTTTTTAGTTGAAGATTTATTACAAATAGCAATTGGAATACGCGTTTCGTGTGTAGACCACACTTCCTCAGTTCCATACACAAAGAGCTAAAACCATGGGTTTAAATACAAAAAAAAACTGCTAGGTCTGTAAATGTCAATCAAGGGTAAAAGGTTAAGGGAACAATCAGGTAAAAGTTTATAAATTAGATTAAAATTTAATAATTAGTTTATTTATTGATCTCATTTATATATTGTACATACACATAGAAATACCATATCATTTTAATAGTATTACAAGTTGAATTGGTATTAAAAGGGGGGGAAAAACGAACAAAAATTTATTTAAAAACGAACAAGAGTACTTTATTTAAAAGAAAAAAAAAAGAGAGAAAGAGAAGAAGAAAAAAATATATATATAATTTCCGTCAGACACAACAAGGCTTTCATACTGGCAGCTCCAAAATGAACAGTAAAAATAAAAATGTATACACCCCTCATAATTACCGTAAAAACTATAACAATCAAAATGAAAATTCAATACTGCATAAGCCGAGTTCACAAAACATAGGTTCAAAGGTGTTTATTAGGTCAAAAACACCATCCATAAACAATCAGGTTCTGCATAATAAGGCGGTTATAGCCAGCATTAACTCCATGTCTGATATTTTACCTCATAGAACACTCACTGATTGCGGTGCTAGTTCCAACGTTCCTCCCGCTGAGCAGAATATAGATACCCCTGTCATACCACAAGAATCCAGTCCTCTCCAAAAGACACCAGCCACTGTAATTAATCAAAATGATGTTCTAATTAAAGAGCACAATATTGATGATGGTATAGCACCGAACCTCACTTTTCATACCCCAGGACAACATCCCCTAAAATCCCCCACAGATACTGCTACAGCTCTAAGAAGCATCAGGCGTACTATTGAAAAATATAAAAAGGATCACACTCATCTTTGGATTGAACAAAGCCCCAATACCTCTGTAACAGTACCCACTGATCCACCAATAGGACCACTGGACTTGAACCCTGAGTGCACAGACCCTTGCCAAAACCTTCAACTTCTAGAAGAGTACAATACGTCCATTCTCACTATCCATAGCCCATGCAACACTGACCAATTGGAGGCAGTCGAGGGCTCCACAAGTAAAGTGCCAAGTAATGCCAATTCCACATCAGACATAGAGCCCCAGGGGGCTCTTAGTCAACTATTAGCTGAAAACCCTGGGATTATAGACAACACAAAACCAGGGTCTACAGGAGTAGTCCCTTTTTTAGGCACAGGTCCCCTATACAATTCACACAACCATACTCCCAATTTCAAAACCAGGCCGATCAACACATATTTCCCCCCCAATCGAAAAAGAAAAATCACAGAAGGGGAACGAGAGGAGGCCAGCGCACAAAACAATTGCGCAAAAAAAGGGAAAACATTATCTCTCCAAAAAAAAGCCCCATCTTTAACATCTCTAAATACAAACTAAATGAGTATGAAAAATCAGTGTTAAGCAAAGGACTGTCATATTGCCCAACAGCATCTGCTGACTCCTTTGAGCTTTTATTGACCTCCAGTATTTCATCAGAAAACTAACACATAAAAAGACATTTTGAGATAAACAAACATAAGAATAAAATCCCAGACACTTACAACTCCCTACCGAGAGCAGGGAAAATAATCGATCTTCCAAAAAAGTCCAAGTTTTACCCAGTACACCACCAAGGTCACTATTTACAAACTTTTTCAGAATTGGTAGCAGCAGATTTTAGGGATATTGAAAATAAAAATAATCCTGTTTCCTCTAAAAAAAATTAGCACAAATAGGAGGAATAATCCTAGTGAGATCACCAAAAATCTGTCTAAAAAGGAATATATGGCCCTCGTATCCCTCAAAAAGAATGATGCAATCGTGATTAGGGCAGCCGATAAGGGAGGTGGTATAGTAATGATGGATTATGACTATTACCACAACGAGTCCCTCAATATACTTTCTGATCTTGATTACTATACAGAAGTCACTGGAGACCCTTTTGTGGAGTCCAACAAGAATCTATATACATTATTATCAGAATCTGTAGAAAGTGGGGCAATTACCAAGGATGAGAAACAATTCATCTTCATTCCAGTCCCCAACAAAAGCTGCTTTTATCACATCCCCAAGATACATAAAAATGCAGCACAGCCTCCAGGACGTCCCATTATCTCTGGGATCGATAGCTCGACTAGTAGGTTATCCCAATACCTGGACATTTACCTACAGACATACGTCAAGGAACTCAGAAGTTTTTTGAGAGATTCAGATACTCTCATTGAAAACCTCATCTCCACACCCTTTAACCAAGAATTTATCTTCATCACCATGGATGTCACAGCCCTATATTCAAATATTGACCATAACCGAGGGCTAACATGTGTGAATAAATATCTTGTTAAAGATCTCTAACTTCCGCACAGAGGGAATTTTTTCTAAAAGGGTTATTCTTTATTTTGAATACCAATTACTTCACCTACAATACTCGTACCTACAGACAAACTAAGGATACAGCAATGGGGACAAGAGTGCCGCCATCATTCGCTAACATGTTCATGGGGGATTTTGAGGATACACACATCTATTCTAGCACGTTTTTTGAAAAAGTTGTAATCTATAAGAGATATATCGATGATCTCTTCATGATCTGGAGAGGCACAGAGAAGGAGGCCCAACAATTTATTAAGGAGATCAATCATAACTCATGGGGAATCTCCCTCACCCCTAAAATCAGCATGAACGAAATTGACTTCTTAGATTTGGTCATAAAAAAAGAAGATCAACGCTATGTTACTACTACTTTTTTTAAGACAATAGATGCAAATAGCTTTCTTGATTTCCAGAGCTGTCACTTACATAATGGAAAGCTAATGTACCTTACGGACAACTAAGACACGTTCGAAAGAATTGCACTAATGATGCGGATTTTATGACACAATCTTCCACAATAGCTGAAAGACTTCGAGAAAAACATTACCCAGAAAAACTAATTAGGGAATCTATCATAAGAGCAGGAACCTTGTCCCAAGTAGAATGTATAAAAAAAGTTCAAAAAAATCCTCAGGAGGAGCAGGCCTCCACCTCTATTACCACTGAAAATACAACAAAGAATAAAATTAATTATAATAGGACAAACTTCATTACCCAATTTAGCACTTCCCATCAACAGATTAAACAAAATTTAAAGAAACATTGGCCTATTATAGAGATGGATCCATATTTAAAAGACCATCTCACACAAAATCCCTCACTCATTTTCAGAAGGGCAACCACAATAAAACAGATTGTGGCCCCAAGTAACATCAGACAGCATCAGCGAAAAAATACCAAATTATCAAAGACGTCTGAAGTTGGATGTCTTAGATGCCATGGGAACAGATGCATGACATCTCAAATGATTGGAAAGGGTGGGAAAAATTTCGCATCACACACAACTGGCCAATCCTTTGATATTAAACATCCCCTCAACTGTAATAGTAGTTATGTAATATACCTTCTAACATGTACTTGCGGGAAACAATATATTGGGCGAACCACCCAACAAGTGCATAATCGTATGAATGGACATCGCAGAAACATAAGAAAAAGATATATGCTTCATGGATTATCAAGGCACATAACTGAAACACACGATGGGGATCATAAGACACTCAAACTCATTCTCATTGATCATATTCCAGAACATATCAATAATAGGTTTGAAGCCCTCCAAAAGAGAGAGGCTTTCTGGATTTACCAGCTGTAGACCCTATCTCCTATGGTTCTCAGTGAGGTTACAGAACTTATACAATAAACATTCTAACAAACATCTCTTAGGATATTATAAGCTATGCCTCTCCTGGAATTTCATCTCATTCTGAAATTGGTAAAATAATCTTCCATTTACAAAACCAATAGGAATGTCTCACTGTAATACATATTATTTTCCTCCTCTCATACCAACACATATGTTCTAATATTTTTTTTTTTTTTTTTTTTTGGCGTATATATTTTTTGGGCATATACTTTTTTGGCATATATTTTTTGGGCATATACTTTTTTGGCATATATATTTTTTGGCACATATTATTTTATTATATATTTATATATATATATTATATATATTATATATATATATTATATATTGGCATATATCTTTTGCATATATATATATATATATGTGTATGGATGTATATATATATGTATGTGTGTGTATATGTATATATATATATATGTATGTATATTATTTTTTTTCTTTCTTCTTTTATTTTTTCATGTCAAAGCACATTCTATCCTAAATCATAGTTTCTTTTCACATACATATGTGTGTGTACAACATCTGAGAGTACAGAACACTTTATAACTTTTTATTGTACCTCTAGACCTCATATCCTCATAAACTGAGGGCAATGGTCTCTATTACAGGAGACCATCAATGAGAAATATATTTAAAAGTTATAAGTCGTGATTGACACTTCTTTTTTCTTCTCCATTCATAATATAAATACTAAATACAAAGTTCAAAATAGCACCTTTATTACCCTTAGACCATGTTCACACAGCTTATTTCGGCGCGGATTGGAGCCGTACTGCGCCCCGGATTTGCGCTGCAGTACGGCTCCAATCCGTCGCAGTTATTACGGTAATCCACCGTTCTCATAGAGAACAGTGGATTCTGTCGCTCCTCCTTGCTCGGCGAATCCGCCGGGCGGGGAGAAAGTGACATGCACATTATCCAGGCGCAATACGCGCCGTGGATAATGCAAGTCTATGGGGCCAGCGGGCAGCGCTGCCGCCCCGCCCCCGCCTCCGTCCCTTATTCAAGCCGGAATTGCGAGCGCAATCCGGCTCGCAATTACGGCTTGAATAAGCTGTCTGAACATGGCCTAAGTGATAGACCCTAAACAAATCCAGCAGTCTATAATGGCTACATCCAGTCTCTCCAACTTTTTTTTTTTTTCTTTTCTCTTTCTCTCTTTTTTTTTTCTTTTAAATAAAGTACTCCTGTTCGTTTTTAAATAAAGTTGTTTTTTTTTCCCCCTTTTTATAACAATTCTTCTTGTAATACTTTTAAAATGATATGGTATTTCTATGTGGATGTACAATTTATAAATGTGATCTATACATAATCTATTCAATTTTTATCTAATTTTTAAACTTTTACCTGATTGTTCCCTTAACCTTTGACCCTTGTTTGACATGTGCAGACCTGGCAGTTTTTTTGTATTTAACCCCATGGTTTTAGCACTTTGTGTATGGAACTGAGGAAGTGTGGTCTACACACGAAACGCGTATTCCTATTGCTATTTGTAATAAATCTTCAACTAAAAAGACATTCAGCGCTGTCATTACAGTCCATTTAAAGAAGTTTTTTTCTGGGCAAACTGGAGAAAATCTTCACACCTTTTGGAAAGCTACTACCCTGACCCCGTGCACCGGGCGTACGGAGCAAAACGGACAGACGGCTGCGGACGACGTGATTCTTCGGTTCCAAATATTTGGATGCTTAAAAAAGTGTTGTGCTTTTCTTTGCACAACACTAGAAGGTTAGTGCTTAAAATAAGTACTAGTGTTTCTTATTCAAAAGACGCAATATTGCGCTAGGGAGCGCTGTCTCGTTTTTGTTTTTTCTCTTGCATACTTCTGTCTGAGAACATCCTTCTTGAAGCCTCACAATGACGAGGTACTGTTGATCAATTGTAAGGTGTTATCTTGGGCTCATGATGTCAAAATTTGAACAGCACAACGAGGAGGACTATTTAAAGGGAACCTGTCACATAGGTTATGCCACCCTTGCTGAGGACAGCACAAGCTAGAGACAGACCTACTTTTTTACAGCGCTGTGTAACGTATTCTGTAAGATGCGGTAGTTTCAAATATGGTAGCTTTCAGCTTGTTCTGCCAGAAAAGAGTCCACTTAATTCATGAGCGGGTGTTAGCCCCACACACCCACGCTTGATTCAACCTTTTACTTTGAATATGTAGAACTTGTGAAGAACGGCCGGGTGGGCGGGGCTAACACCTGCTCATGAATACACTGGACTCCTCTCTGGCAGAACAGGCTGAAAACTGACAGATCTGAGGAGTTACTGCTCTGAAACTTCTGTATCTTACACAAAAAGTGAAACAGGACTGGAAACAGCAGGTCTGTCACTAGTTTGTGCTGCCCTCAGCAAGGGTGGCATAACCTATGTGATAGGCTCTCTTTAAATCTCAATTCAAATTGATATCCTCAATTTATTGGGTGATACAGGGATTAAACCTACTGTGAATTAAATTCCTTGTTAGAGATCAGCAAGTTGTGAAAAAAGTGGTCACAAGGTACTCAAGTCTGACACTAGGACAGATGTACATGATGAAACAGTTGTAGTTAACAAGATGTATTTCATTTTACAACAGATTTTTATTTTTGCACTAATGAAATATGTTAAATATGTATGAAATAAGTTAAATGTATGAGTCTTATAGGAACACAACAAACTTTACTCCTTAACGACTGCCCACTGTCTACAGACGGCGGGTGGTGAGTGTCTTCTTTTTGCAGTGACATCTAGAAACGGCATAATCAAAGGGCATTCCCTGCTCCATTGGGTGATCGGGACTCCAAGTGACCCAATGGAGCTTGGAGAATGTCTGTTCAGTCATCCCTGGGGACCTAGAGTAGCCCCAGAGCTGTCTGTATAGTAAGTCTGCATTCAGGGCACACTGTGTCACACTGTGTGCTGCCCTGACTGCAGCCAGTGTCAAACTCACACAGATTGTAATGTATTAGCATATTCATGCATGCTAACACATTACCAAGTGTAAAGAAAAATTGTACAATAGATATCCCTTAATGGGATTAAAAAAAATTAAAAAAGATAAAAACGTATGGAAAAAAATAAAGTAATAAAATAAAAATAAACATTAAATTATAAATTATGTGCATATATTACAAACACAAAAAAACTACACACATTATGTATCCACACGACTGTAATAACCTGCAGAATTCATTTAACAGGTTATATAGTGTGAAATATGAACGGTATAAAAAAAATTTAAAAAAACAGAAAATGGAAAAAGAATTCTGTAGTAATTTATATGTAAACTCAAACTATGCCCCCAAAAAGTACAACTTCTTCCACATAAAACAAGTATTCATACAACTGCGGCATTGAAAAAAATTTAAAATGTCCGATTGTTGAAATGCAGGGAGTCAAAAACTAAAAAGTTTTGGGGCTTAAGGAGTTAAAGGGAACCAGTGAGGAGATTAATGCTTCCCTATCTGAGAGCAGGATGTAATAGAAGAAGAGAGGCTGAGCTCTGTGATATATAGGGTTATATGACAGAGGAGAGGACCTGAACTCTGTGATATATAGGGTTATATGATAGAGGAGATAAGCTGAGCTCTGTGATATATAGGGTTATATGATAGAGGGAGAAGCTGAGCTCTGTGATATATAGGATTATATGATAGAGGAGAGAAGCTGAGCTCTGTGATACATAGTGTTATATGAGAGAGGAGAGGAGCTGAGCTATGTGATATATACAGTTATATGATAGAGGAGTAAAGCTGAGCTATGTGATATATAGGGTAATATAATGGAGGAGAGAAGCTGAGCTCTGTGATACATAGGGTTATATAACAGATAAGAGAAGCTGTATATTCATTTCCACCTCTACCGTCCCTCACACTTCCCTCCTTTGAGATGCACTCTGTCCACATCTACTTCCTCCCAACCTCCAAGTGGCCATCGTCTATCACATGCCAGGCTTTGCCACCGCCTTCTTTGACCACTTTGCTTCCTGACTTATCCACTTTCTTTCCATTGGCATCCCCCTTATTATAATGGGAGACTTCAACATCCCCATCGACACACCCCACTCTGCTGCCAACAAACTCTTTTCATGCTCCTCTTCCTTTGACCTCTCACAGTGGACCTCTGGAGCCACTCACAAAGATGGACACACACTGGATCTTGTCTTCACCCACCTGTTTCTCTTATCTAACATCTCAAACTCTCCTCATTTCCTACTACAATCTGCTTATCTTCTCCACCATCTCCACTCCACCTGTCCCTTTTGTCTCAAATCTAGTGCACCCCTACCGGAACCATAAAAAACCTTAACCCTCACACTCTCTCTGACTCTCTTGCACCTCTTTCTACCATTTCTTCATTTGATGACCCAGATGCAGCCATAGCTTTCTACAACAACACATTTAAGTCTGCACTCACCTCTGCACTACCACTATCATATACTGTCTGTCTCACAACCCTAGGCAACTATTCAACACCTTAAACTCTCTTCTCCATCCTCTAGCACCTCCTCTCCATCTCCCCCCTCAACAGATGAAGTTGCCAATCACCTCCTAAACAAGATCAACCTCATCAGAGAAAATTTCACCCCACTATCCCCGCTGTCGGCCCTTATACCTGCACAGTCCCCACTGCCCACCTCTATACTTGCACAATACTATTCCCCCTTAACCTGTTTCTCCACTGTTACTCATGACAAGCTTTTCTCTCTATTGTCCAATTCCAACGTCACTACCTATAATCTTGACCCACTATGATCTCACTTCATCCCAGACCTTAGTGCTGTTATCATCCAGCCCTCACCAGTTTTTTCAAAGTATCGTAAACCTCTGGCATCTTCTCTTCCTCCTTTAAACATGCTACAATCACACTCATCCTAAAGAAACCATCTCTTGACCCCTCCTCTCTGTCCAACTATCGTCCCATCTCACTACTTCCATTTGCCTTCTTAAACAGCATGTCTATCTTCAACTGTCCTCTCATCTCTCCTCCAACTCTCTTCTTGACCCACTGCACTGGTTTCTGATCCCACCACTCTACGGAAACTGCCCTAACCAAAGTTACCAATGATCTAGTAACTGCTAAAGCTTCACGCTACTACTCTGTACTTCTCTTAGACTTGTATTTTGCCTTTGATACTGTCAACCATTCACCACTGCTACAAATCCTCTCATCCCTCGGCATCATGGATTTGTCCCTTTCCTGGATCTCCTCATATCTCACTGATTGAACATTCAGTGTCTCTCACTCTTGCACCACTTTCTCCTCTTGCCCTCTTTCTGTTGGTGTCCCCCAGGGGTCAGTCCTGGGTCCCCTACTCTTCTCTATCTACAGTGTTGGTGTGATGCAGCTAATAGCATCATATCGCTTTCAGTACCACTTGTACACTGATAACAACCAACTTTACATCTCTGGTCCAGATGTTAACTCTCTGCCCTCCCATATCCCAGACTGTCTATCATACATTTCCTCCTTTTCTTCCCGTCTCCTAAAACTAAATGTGGGCAAAACTTAATTTATCACCTTTCTACCCTTCCACTCATTCCCCCTACCTGATCACTCGATCACAGACAACATCGCTACACTCTCACCAGTCCCACAAGTCCACTGCCTTGGGACAACCTTTGACTCTTCAATGTTTTAAAAACCCAAACTCCAAGCCTACTCTCCCCTCCCGCCCCCACCTGAAAAAAATCTTGAATCTGTCATTTTTAAAACTTTTGATTCGTAAAAAGGCTGGCCCTCCCTTTATCTTCCATTGACTACTGCAACCCCTTCTCTGTGCCCCCCATCTAGCACTTTTGTTTCCCGTCCCGATTTCCCCCGTGCTTCCCCATATCTGGAACTCCTCCCCCAATACATAAAAACTCCCCTCCTTTTTACTAGCCTCAAAAGTGCTGAAACCATATTTTTTAAAGGTGCTAAAAACCTTTACAATAACCTGCTCCACTACCCCACCCCCAAAAACATGTTCCCCTTCACCTTCTGTCTTTTCCCCCTTCCTTGTAGTTGTAAGCCTTTGGGGCGGGGGCATCTTCCCTGTATCAGTTGTTGTTTTTATATCCCCATTGTATTGTTTGATTGTATGAAAACCCTTTAAGTACAGTCCCCGGGAAAATTAATGGCGTTTTAAAAATAAATTTTAAATAATGATACAAAAAATTTAAAAACCACAACATAGACCACATTTCCCACACATAGTGATAAAAAAATACCCCACATCCTGCCACATTCCCCACCTTTATAGTGATAATATCCCAAAAACCATGACCCTTTTCACCCCCACAAAATGACTGAAAAATTCCCCCACTCGGGACCACATATCACCACCACATACCATCATTACTGTGGGGGTTTTAATCAAAAATATATCCCCCTTAGTGACTAATCCCCCAATTCATTACCCTAGTGTGAATAATACCACCACATATCACCACCACATAGTGACAGAATAATACACCATACCATTACTGAATATAAACCATTATACTACGACTGATATTGCCACAAAACAGTGACCATATAGTGAATACAACAGAAAAAGGCCGGAAAATCTCAGCTGGGCAAATAGGTATTGTCAGTTGCCCCCTAAAATATTCAGACAAAACTTCCTCCTATATTATATGCAAAAAAACATGAGAGCAAAAAGAAGTCCATAAAATATCAAAACTTCATAAATAATAATAAATTTAAATCGTAGAGAAATGCACAAGGGACCAGCAAAAGGATAGGCATGGGACTATAAAGTGTGGCATTAGTACATACAGTCATGGCCAAAAGTTTTGAGAATGACACAAATATTATATTTTCACATGATCTGTTGCCCTCATGGTTTTTATGGTGTGTTTGTCAAATGTTTTTATCACATACTCAGAAATACAAGTGAATCATCTTTTGATTAGGATGGAGCGAATTTACCCGGAAATCATGTTCGTTCACTTGCCGAATTTTCGGCAAAAATAAATTCGGTCCGATTACTTCGGGACGATCATGTAAAAAAACAGCTATTTCCAGGCTGCACAGGAGCCTGCAGGGTGCTGTAGAAGTTGAGCCATGCTTAAATTATGCGATGGAGCTTGGTTTTGTCTTATTACAATGTTGTGTTTTACTATGTCACGCAGATGATGCCCGCCGCTCTTTGAATCGCTTCACTCTTAAATTCCCTGGGCACTAGAGTGGCAAAAATGACGAAAAAATCGAAGGAGGGGGAATGTAGCCTGATAAAAGTCATGGCAGCGAAGTTGTGAAAAAAAACATGCTGAGGGTCAGGGTTGGCAACATCAGTGACAGAGTGTGGAGGCAGGCGACAGCGGCAGCCACAGCAGCATGAGGTCAGACAAGTGGCACAATGATATTCTGGATAGGTAGGCAAATACAGGAGTAGGCCACAGAGTGGCAAATGGACACAGTGTGTAGGTTACGGCAAGCAGCTACATGCAGCAGATGAGAGTCAGACAGTGGCACAAATGGACATTTGGAGGTGGCCTAAAACAGGAGTAGGACAAGAGTGGCACAATGGACAAGGTTTGTAGGTCACAGCAGCAGCAAAGCAGCAGAAACATGAGGGTCAGTCAGTGGCACCAATGACACAGGGTGATAGGTCTCGGCAAGCCAGCACGCAGCAGCATGTGGTCAGACTAGTGGCCAATTACATTCTGGAGGTGGCAAAAAAAACAGGAGTAGGCCACAGAGTGGGACCAATGACACAGTGTGGAGGTCACGGCAGCAGCCACAGCAGCAGCATAAGTTCAAGACAGTGGCACAATGGAACAGTGTGGAGGTCACGGCAGCAGCCACAGCAGCTAGCATCCATGAGGTTCAGAAGTGGCCAATGACATTCTGGTAGGTGGCAAAAACAGGAATAGGCCACAGGAGTGGGACAATGACTCAGTGTGTAGGTCACTCAAATTCACGGGCAGCAGCCACAGGTCAGCTAGCATGAGGTAGACAGTGGCACAATGGCACAAAGTGTGGAGGTCTCACGGCAGCAGCCACAGCTGCAGCGCCTGAGGTCAGACAGTGGCACAATGACACAGTGTGTAGGTCACTGCAGCAGCCCACAGCAGCAGCATGAAGGGGATCGGAACAGTGGCACAATGAACAGTGTTGTAGGTCACGGCAGCAGCCACAGCAGCAGCCATGAGGTCAGACAGTGGCAAATAACAGAGTGTGTAGGTCACGGCATCAGTAGCAGCAGCATAAGGTCAGACAGTGGCTCACAATGACAAAGTGTGTGGAGGTAACGGCATCAGCCACAGCAGCAGCCAGCATGAAGGGTCAGACAGTGGCCACAAATGACAACAGTTGTGTAGGTCACGGCAGCAGCACAGCTGCAGCATAAGGTCAGACAGTGGCACCAATGACATTCTGGATGGTGGGCAAAAACAGGAATAGGCCACAGAGTGGGACAATGACAGTGTGGGAGGTCACGGCAGCAGCCAACAGCAGCAGGCATGTGGTCAGACGTGGCACAATGGACGCAGTGTGTGGTCACGGCAGCCCGGCAGCCACCGCAGTAGATGGTGAGGTCAGACAGTGGCACTATGACAGGAGTGTGTAGGTCATAGCTTCAGCCACTGCAGCAGCATGAGGTCAGAGAAGTGGCACAAAGACACAAGTGTGTAAGTCTGGCAGCAGCCACGCTGCAGCATGAGATCAGCCAGTGGCACAATGGACACAGTGTGTGTAGGTCCTGGCAGCAGCCACCGCGGCAGCATGAGGTCAGTAGAACCAGTGGAACAATGAAATTCTGGAGGTCAGTCCAGACCTACCCCCTGCCAAAATAACAGGAGTAGAGCCACAGAGTGGGACAATTGACACGTGTGGAGGTCACGGCAGCGCCACAGCAGCTGCTTTGAGGTCAGACAGTGGCACAATGACATTTCTGGAGGTGCCAAAAACTGAATAGGCCAAGAGTGTGCACAATGACACTGTGTCTAGGTCACGGGCAGCAGCCAAAGCATCAGCATGTAGGTCAGAAAGTGGCACAATCACATTTTGGACGGTGGCAAAAAACTGGATTAGGCCCAAGAGTGGCACATGACAGAGAGTGGATGTTGACGCGGAAGGAAGCAACAGCATGAGGTCATGAGAAGTGGCACAATGACACAGTGTGGAGGGTCACGGCAGCATGCCAAGCTGCTAGATGAGGTCTGAACAGTGGCACAATGACATGTGGAGGTGGGTGGGCATACCAGTTCCCTGGTAAAGATGGTTGGCTGGCTGATGGTGAAAGAAACTGTCAGCAGATGTGTGGCGGCATCAGAATAGTGGTGAGGGGCAGGTAGTTTGAACACCAGACTCATTTATCACAGTTTTTTGGGTAGGCGTCATGGCTGATGTAGTCTGACGCCTAAGGATTGGTGTGTGGAAATCCTGGGCGATCCACACCTGATTCATCTTGTCAAAGGTCAGTCTTTCCACATTTTCCCGTGGGACAAGTGGGAATCTCCTGGGGGGTTAAAGTAGGTCCCCTGCCGCACTGAACACCCGACTCTGATGCCATACATAACTGGCTGGAGGACAGCTTCTCCACTGCAAACTTGGGCAAGTTGCGCACACATCCAGTTGGCTGCCCAGTAGTCCAGCGGATCTTTCTTAACTGAGGGTGAACAGAGTGCTGTCCAAGTAGGCCACCACCTGGTTGGTTCAGGGGTCTGCTCCAGGTCCTGCTGCTGCTGCTGAATGCGACCGCCCTCCTTACCTAGGCGGGTGAAGGAAGTGTCATCAGTGACTCTGACTTAGGTTGCTGCTGAGGGAGCTGGTACTGCTCCCCCCCCCCCACCTTTCCCCGGCAGCCGCGGCAGAAAGTATTTGAGCACGAAGAACCCCCCGGTCAAAACCTGTCAGAGGAGGGACGATCCGCCCATGGGGCAGGGGCCAACTGACTACGGGGGAAATTTTCCCTATAGTATTTGGGGTTTTTGTCCTCCCTCTAAATAGTGGGAAAAAGGCTCCCATTTTGGCCCGGGTAGCGAGGGCCCAAATTTAGGGTGGAGAGCCAAAAATTTCATCCCCTTGCCAGTTGCTGACTACCCGGCTGTCACAGCCGGGCAAATCAGCATGGGGGGGGGGCCCACTCCCAAAAGGGTGACTCCGAGGGGTCCCTCCCTCCTTCCCACTGTATACCCCAAAGGTGCTGCGGGTCATCGCGTCGTCTTCCTCATCCCAAACATCCCCCTCCACGGGCCCCTGCTCCTCCTCCTTGTCACCGGGGTAGAAAATCCACAAATTTTTCACCAGACAATGCTTCTGCCCAATGTCCTCCTCCTCCATTTAAATGTCGCCCGGGAACTGAGTGGCCGCGAGATGTAGTCCCCCCACGTTTTCCAGCCCCTACCCAGACAGATTTTTCGGGCATCTTTTCCCAGGACATAAGCAGGGAAAATGACGTTTTCATCCCGTAGTCCCCTGGCGACTGCCCAAAAAAACCTGGCCTCCTGGGAATGGCTCAACAAAGGGCAGGTTCACGCATGAGCGCCACTGGCTGAAAAACCCAAATTACACGGGGAAAAAAACTCCGTCCCCTGGATAAACAAAAAATCTTTAAGGGCCTTTCTCTGTTCATCCCTCGGCCCAACATTGCAGGAGGGAAATTCAACAACGGGGGGAAAACCCAATCCATATCGAGTGGGGTTGGGGGGAGGCCCCTTTTCTTGCCGCTGCAACTCGGGGAGGGTGTTCCTGGCTTTGTGGGAAAGGGAATGAAGTGCATGAAACATTCCCCGGGCCATTTTCAAAATTTTTCCGGGAAGATCGGGGGAAAGATTTCGGAACCCTTTTTTCACAACCAATTAAAACACGTGCGCCAGGGCAGGGCGCAGGGAACCATCCCCCTTTTGGTTCCCAAGGCGGACCCCCAATGTTACTCCCATTGCCGGGTCACCATGGTTCCATTTGCAGTTGGCACAAAGAAAGCCACACATCGATTTTTTTTGCTGCATGACGGGGAGCATTTTCCTCCCCTGGGGATTTTGTTCACCGGGGAAAACCGGGTTTGAGAATGCATGACACCGCGTCCCTACACATGGGGTTTAGGGATGGAGCAGTACTTGGGAGGCTGAAAGGGGGGGTTTGGTGGAGGAGGGGGAGGGGGACATTTGGCGCAGGAGCCCATTTTGACAACGTGGAGGAGAAAGCGGCATCTCCCGGCCCAAGTTATTGGTGTCCTGGGGGGAACACATTCCCCAGGGGGGCCCCCAAAGGAATGTCCCGGCCCTGACCGTAGTTACAGCCCCAAAGACGTCCCCCGCGGGGCCGTGCCCCCTTGGAAAAAACCCGTAAGCCAAGGACGGGCCCACCTTCTTTTCTCCAAAATTTATGAAGTGCTGGTCCCCTTTGCCTTTTTTTTGGAAAAGAAATTACGGTTTTGGAACTCCCCCCACCCTCGGTTTCGGCAAAAACCCATTATTTCCCTCTGAACGGTGCGGGAGCCCCCCTTTTGGAAAGGGGGGGACTGCAGCACCAACAAATTTTGGCCCAGGAGTACGGTCGGGCCTTCTGCCCCTTTAAAGGATGGTTGGGACCCCATACTGTTGTCTTTTGCAATCGCCTCGCTGAACGCCTGCGGCGCCATGAGTAGTAAAGGAGCAGGAGCATTTTGGACCGGGAAAAGATGTCAAAGAGAAACAGCCCCCTTCTGCAGGGGTTGGGGGAAAGCCTTGATTTGGCTGAAATTTGGCATGCGTGCCTTTTGGGCGCTGCTCCCGCGTTGCTGCGGCGGCGGGAGGGACCACCACATCTGAGCCACTTTTCCCCGGGCCAGGATGATGACGCTGAAAGGTTTTTGGACCCCAGGGCCGTGGAGAAAAAACGTTGGGCCCCCCCTGGCCACGTTTCACTTTCTGTTTACAGTTTCTACTATCCCCAAATTTGGGCCTCCTCCTGTGTTTAAACAAAAAACCCGCCACCCCGGGCGAGTATGGGTTTTTACTGCCAACGCTCACCTTGGGGTGTTTAACGGGCCCCCACTCCCTCGCTGACCCCCTGTGCCGCTACTTTCTTGGACCTCGAACGGGTTTTTTAAACCCCGGGGGGCCCCTTTTGGCTCCCACCCACACGGGGCTGTTTACCTCTGACAAACCCGGCCCCCCAAGACCACTTGTTTGGCTGCCCCCGCTGCCTGCCCCGCGCAAGCGGGAACCCTTCTTCCCCCCTGACGATAAATAAGCCCTTCCCTCCCCCCGGCTCCCAATGGGGTCGGCTACATCATCAATTTGTGTTTAAATCGCCCTGCTTCCCTCACCCCCGTTTTTGGGTTTTTCAGAGGCTGACCTCTCACAACATACCTCCCATGCCACCCCTCCACATCTTTTTCTTTGCCGCCAAACTGCAAAAAGGGCAGGGATTTTGGCCCCCTTTTCCTTCATGCCAAGTACTGCTGACTGCCCCCCCAAAAATTGCCCATCCTCGCAAATATAGGGGGGGCTGAGCCCAGCCCCACATAGTAATCCTGGGCTGGGGAAAAACGGAGGGGAAAAAGAGGCGGTTAAAGGACATTTTTAAAGGGCCCCGCTGACCCGCCCCCCGGGCCCAAATGCCAACAAAAGGGTTGTGTCGGGAACTTTTCCCCCACTCTTAAACGGGGGTTGTCAAAATGTCATTTTGGGGGAAAAGGGGAAATGACCTAGCCCAACCAATAAAGAACCTTTGGGGTTGCGAACAACACAGGGGCCGTTAAATAAAAGGGGCGTTGGGCCTCACCGAGTGACCCCGCTCGCCTCCCCTTCCCTGTTTTGGCGACCTGGGCCTGGAAATTTTTTGGGGGCCCTCTGCCTTTTTCAGGTGAAAAACCTGCCACCTCCCCTGCTGACAACTGTTTTGGTTTCAAAAATGTACAAAAACACGGGTTTTGATGAAAAATCTGAAATATGTCAAATCACACCCGGGTTTTTTGACTAAAAAATGAACCCGAAAAACAAGTTTTGGAAACCCCTTGGATAAAAATTGAGCTCCAAAAAATGGGCAGGAAAAATTGTATGTGCCTTTAAAAAAAAACTCTTTGTTTTTTTTATTGAATATAAAAAGCACAAACAGGCCTTTAAATTTAAACCTTCAAATATGAATTATGCCACAGAATTTCTTCGGGGGCAGTGAAAAAAAAAGTTTCTTTACGATAAAAAACCTTCAGAACCAAAACCTTTAAATTAAAACCCCCGGATGTAAAAATTTCGCAAAAAATTTACACCCCCAAACCCACTAACTTTGTAGCGGTTACAATTGCTGTTTCTTTCGCCCACACAACAAGAGAAAAAATTGTAATTAACCTTTCCCCTTTTGGGGAAATTTTGGTAAAAGGAAAATTGTAATTTTTTTGGGGGTGAAAAAAACGGTTTTATTTTTGTCACCACAGCAGAAAAAAAAAAGCTTAATTAACCCCCGGATGTAAATTGGGGCAAAAGAAATTTACAGCCACAAACCCACTAACTTTGTAGGGGGTTTCAAAATTTCGTTTTTCTAAAGCTACACAACAAAAAAAAAAATTTTAATTAACCTTTTTTTTGTGAATTATTGGGACGGGGAAAAATTTTAATTTTTGGGGGAAAAAGGGCGGTTTATTTTTTGGGGCACCCACCTCAGAAAAAACAACGCTTAATTAACCCCTGGATGTTTAAAATTGGGGCAAAAGAAAATTTACACCACAAAATGCTATCTTTTTAGCTTTTTACAATTGCGTGTTTTCTACGCAAAACCCAAAAAGAAAAAAATTGTAATTAAACCCTTTGCTTTTTGAATTTAAATCCCGGGAAAAAATTTTAATTTTTGGGGGTGAAAAAAACGGTTTTTTTGGAGTCACCAAAAGCCCAAAAAAAAACGCTTAATTACCCCCGATGTAAAATTTCGCAAAAAAGAATTGGAAAACCACAAACGCTAGCTTTGTAGCGTGGGTTTCAATTGCATGTTTTCTACCTACCAACAAGAAAAAAATTGTAATTAACCTTTGCTTGTTTAAATTTTGGTACGGGAAAAATTTTAGGTTTTTTGACGGTGAAAAAGGGCGGGTTTTTTTTTGCACCACAGCAAAAAAAAACAACACTTTAATTTTCCCCTTTGATTAAATTGCGCAAAAGAATTGAGCAAACCCCCAAACGCCCAGCTTTGTACAAATTTTTTCCCCAAATTTCAAAGTTTTTTTACGCTACAAAAAAAAAGGAAAAAAATTTAAATTTAAACCTTTGCTTTTTGAATTATTTTTTTCAGGAAAATTGTAATTTTTTTTGGGGGGAAAAAACGGTTTTTTTTTTGTCACCACGCAGAAAAACAACGCTTAATTTAAACCCCGGATGTAAAATTTCGGGAAAAAAATGAGCAGCCACAAAATACAAAACTTCCTTGTTTGCGTGTTTTTCAATTGATGTTTTCTACACAAAACAACAAGGGGAAAAAATTTTTAAATTTAAACCCTTTGCTTTTGAATTATAGTACAGGAAAAAATTTTAATTTTTTTCGGGGGAAAAAAACGGTTTTTTTGGAGTCACCACAGGAAAAAAAACCCTAAAAATTTAAACCCCGGAAAGTAAATTTGCAAAAAAATTGAGAAACCCCCCAAACTACTAGCTTTTTAAACCCTGTTACAATTGCGTGTTTTTTTACGCTACACAACAAGAGAAAAAATTTAATTAACCTTTGCGTGAATTAGGGGTACAGGAAAATTTTTTTTTTTTTGGCGGGGAAAAAGACGGGGTTTCTTGGAGTCACCACAGGGAGAAAAACAAAAGCTTTAAATTTAAACCCTTTGGGTGTAAATTTGGGAAAAAAAATTTTAGCAGCCCCCAAACACCAAGGGGTTTTTAGCGTTTTACAATTGCTTTTCTTTCCTACAAACAAGAGAAAAATTTTAAATTTAAACCTTTTCTTTTGAATTAACTACAGGAAAATTGTAAATTTTTTGGGGGGAAAAAGACGGTTTTATTTTGTCACCAAAGGGAAAAAACAACGCTTAAATTAAAAAACCCATGTAAATTTGCGCAAAAGAAAAATTACACCACAAACGCTAGCTTGTAGCGGGGGTTTCAAATTTCGTGTTTTCCCACGCTACACAACAAGGAAAAATTTGGGAATTAAAACCTTTTTCTTGTGGGGGAAATTTTGGTACAAAGGAAAAATTTTAATTTTTGGCGGTTTAAAAAAAAGACGGTTTTTTGGAGGGCACCCCCAGGGAAAAAACAACCCCTTTAATTTAAAAAGCCCGGGGTTTTAAATTGCGGCAAAAAAAATTTAGCAGCCAGAAAAATACTAGCCCTTTTTAGCGTTTTAAAAATTGCGGTTTTCTCTCCACACAACCCAAAAAAAAAAATTTTTAAATTAAAACCCTTCCCCTTGGGGAATTAGGCACAGGAAAATTGCATTTTTTTTTCGGGAAAAAAAAGGAGGTTTTTTTTTTGCACCAAAGCAAAAAACAACCCCTTAATTAAAACCCCTGGATGTAAATTGGCAAAAGAAAAGGAGCAGCCCCCAAACTACTAGCTTTTTAGCGTGTTAAAAATTTTAAATGTTTTTTTACACTACACAACAAGAGAAAAAATTATAATTTTAAACCCTTTCCTTTTTGAATTAAAGTACAGGAAAATTGTAATTTTTTTACGGTGAAAAAAAAACGGTTTAAATTTTTTTTTACCAAAAGCAAAAAACCCAAAACTTAATTAACCCCGGATGTAAATTGCCCAAAAAAATTTGGCAGGGCCAAAAAACTGCTAGCTTTGTACGTGTTTTAAAAATTTCATGTTTTCCCCACGCCTTTCCCAAAAAACCAACAAGAGAAAAAATTTTAATTAAAACCTTTTAGCTTTTTTGGGGAAAATTTTGGTACAAAGGAAAAATTTTAATTTTTGGCTTGAAAAGGGAAACGGATTTTATTTTTTTGGGGGCCAAAAAAAAACCAAAAAAAAGGGGGGGGGGACCAAAAAAAAAAAAAACAAAAAAAATTAAAAAAAAAACCCCCCTGATGGGAATTGGGGGCAAAAAAATTTTAGGGACCCACAAATTTCTGGGGTTTTTTTTGGGGGAGCCGGGGGGGGGGGGGGGTTACAATTTAGTTTTTTTTTCCCCCCACCCCCCCTTTCAAAAACAAGAGAAAAAATTATTAAAAAAAAAAAACCCTTGGGCCTTGGAAAAAATTTTAAAGGGTTTCCCAAAAAAATTGTTTTTTCCGGGGGAAAAAGGGGGGTTTTTGGAAAAAAAAAACCCCAGCAGAAAAACAAGTTAAAAAACCCCCCTTTTAAATAAAATTTTGGCAAAAAAAATTGGGGAAAACCAAAAAACCCACTTTTGCTTTGAACGTGTTAAAAAAATTGCTTTTTTTCCCACGCTAAAAAAAACAAAAACAAGAAAAAACAAAAAAAATTTTAAAAACCTTCCCCTTTTTGGGAAATTTGGGGGCCCCCACAAGGAAAAAAAAAATTTAAAAAAAATTTTTTTGGCCCCTTTAAAAAAGAACCGGTTCTTGGAGTCACCCCCAACAGCCCCAAAAAAACAAAAAAGCTTTTAAAAAAAAAAATTTTAAACCCCTGGAAATTTTAAAATTTGGGAAAAAAAATTGGGCCGCCCCCAAACTAAACCCAGCCTTTGTAGGTGTTTTCCCAATTGCGGTTTTTCTCCCCCCCCCCCAACCCGTTTTTTAACCCCCCCCCCTTTTTTGCCCCCCTGTTTTTTGGCTTAAAAAATTTATTTTTTTCCCCTTCCCCCTTTTCCCCCCCCCCGGATTAAAATTCCCCCCCCCCCTTTTTTTAGCAGCCAAAACCCCCCTCTTTGGCGTTTTCAATTTTATTTTTTTCCCCCCGCCCCCCCCCCAACCCCCCTTTTTTAAAAAACCCCCCCCTTTCCCCTTTTTTTAAAAATGGTTTAAAAGGAAAAAAATTAAAGGGGGTAAAAAAACCCCTTTCCCGGGGCACCACCAAAAAAACCCCGCAATCCCCCCCCGGGGGGGAAATTGGGGCAAAAGAAAAACAAAAGGCCAGTAATACTTGCTTTTAAAGGGGGTTACAAAATTGGGGGTGGGTTTTTAAAACCCAAAAACCCCAAAAAAGAAAAAAAAAATTTTAAATTAACCCCCTTGGTTGAATTAAAGGCCCCCCACAAAAAATGTTATTTTTTGGGGAAAAAGCCCCCCCCCCGGATCCCCCCAGCAAAAACCCCCAAGGCTTAAAGAACCCCCCCCCCCCCAAATTTAAAACCAAAAAATACAACCCCCCTAAAAAAAGTAATTGAAAAACCCTGCCCCCCCCCTTTTGAAACCCCAACGAACCCCCCTTAACCCCTTGGAATTCAAATGGTTACCAAAAAAAATTTAAAAAATTTTAATGCAAACAAAAACCAAAAAAACCCCTTCCCCCGATTAATACCCCCCAAAAAAACCCCCCAAAAAAAAAAAAGGGGAACAAATCCCAACAAAAAAAAAAAAAAAAAGGAAAAAAAATTCTTTAAACCTTTCCCCTTTTTACCCGGGCTCCCTTTCCGACCCCTTAAACCAAGGGGAAAATGGAAAACTTTCCCAATTTTTCGCCCCCCCCCCCGGCCCCCTTTAAATTTGCCCCCCCCCCCTCCCCCAACAAAAAAAACCCCCTTTTCCCCCCTTGGAAAATTTGGGGTTCACCGCACAAGTCATTTTTAGCTTTAAAAGCCCCCTTTTTCCCCTCCAAAAAAGAAAAAATGAATTTTGGGGCCCCCGTAAAGGGCCCCTTTTTTTTTGGCGGAAAAAAGGTTTTTATCAACCAAAAAAAAACCCTTAAAAACCCCGGAATGTTAAACCCAAAAAAATTACCCCAAAAAAAATTGGATTTGAAAGAAAAAGTTTTCTTTTAAATTCAAAAACGGAATTCCCCCAACTTCTTTCGATTTAAAAAAATTCACCCATCTCAATTTGATTTAAACCCAAAACCCCCCTTTTAAAAAAGAACCCTTAAAAAAAGAGTTAAAATGGCAGCCCCAAAAAAAACCCAAAAAAAAATTTCAAAAGTTTACCCCCCGGCAGCACCTTCCCCGCAAAACTAAATTTTGGCCCCTGCCCCAATTAATTCGGGGGCCAAATCCCCCGCTGAAAGGCCTTCCCTTCTTTCACAATCAAGGGTTTCCCCCCTTTTCCCATTGGTTGTTTGGGTTTGGGAAAACCCGGCCTTGAAGAAATTTACCAAAAAAGTTCCCGGGAATTAAAAACTTGGGGGGGTTTTTTCCCGGCCAAAACCCAAAAAACTTTTATGTTTTTTCCCCCACCCATTTTGTTAACAAATTTTTTATTTCAGGGGTTTATTTAAAGCAGAAAAAACAAAATTTTGTCAAAGTTTCCCCCTTTTGGATTGTACCCCCTTGGGGAAATCAAATTTTGGGGGCCAAAAACCCGGTACCCCCTTCTTTAATTTTATTTTTTGTTTTTTTGTTTTTTTTGGCCAAACTGTTTTTTGAGACCCAATTCCTTTTTGGGGGGGAGAAACCCAAAAACCCCCACCATTAAAAAGGGTTTTCCCCTTTTTTTTTTCAAGGGGTTTCCCCTGAGAAAAGGATTTTTGGTTAAATTTTCCTTGGGCCTTGGGGGCTCTTGGGGGAAAAACTGTTTTTCCCAGGGGGTGTTCCCAAACTTTGGGGAAAAGGGGTTCCGGGGGGGAAAAAAAAATTTTTACTTTACCCCCCCAGGGCCTCCAAAAACTTTTTCCCTGTTTAAACCCCCTTGGGGCAGAATATCAGTCTGTCCCTGAATTTTTTTCTGGAGAAAAAGGGCTTTGCTGCCCTCCCTTTACACCCAGGCCTTGCTCCCCTGAGTTTTCCGCCTCACAGTGCGTGAATGCACTCACAAACCCGCCTGCTGCCATTCCTGGGGGCAAAACCGTCCCCGCTTGGAGCCCGATTCCGAAGCTGAAACACTTTTAAGAGACGGTCCTGGCGCTTGCTGGTCTTTCTTGGGCCCCTGGAGCCTTTTGGCAACAATGGAACCTCTCTCCTTGAATTCCTTGATGATGCGATAGATTTTTGACTGAGTGCAATCTTTCTAGCTGCGATACTCTTCCCTGTTAGGCCAGTTTTGTGCAGAGCAATGATGACTGCACGTGTTTCTTTAGAGATAACCATGGTTAACATAAGAGAAACAATGATGCCAAGCACCAGCCTCCTTTTAAAGTGTCCAGTGGTGTGATTCTTACTTAATCATGACAGATTGAGCTCCAGCCCTGTCCTCATCAACACCCACACCTGTGTTAATGGAGCAATCACTGAAACGATGTTAGCTGGTCCTTTTAAGGCAGGCCTGCAATGAAGTTGAAATTTGTTTTGGGGGAAAAAGTTCATTTTCTAGGCAACTATTGACTCTGCAATTAATTGCTGTTAAGCTGATCACTCTTTATAACATTCTGGAGTATATGCAAATTGCCATTATAAAACCTGATGCAGTAGACTTTGTAAAAATAAACATTTGTATCATTCTCAAAACTTTTGGCCATGACTGTAAATAAATATATTTATGAGCTTATAATAGGTGGTAGAAAACAAAGACATATCTAAGTAACAAAGTCAGGTAACATCACAATGGATATAGACAGTGATTGTATACAGATCAAAAGTATCACTTTCCCATAATAAGTGAACCAGTCCAGCTGGTTCAACCCCTGGTTTTATCTATTGTGATATTACACGACTTTGTTACTTAGATACGTCTTTGTTTGTACCACCAATTATAAGCTCATAAATATATTTATTAATGTAATAATTAGAGATGGGCGAATTGATTCTAACGAAGTGGAATTCGTTTATAATTTCAGGAAAACTTTGGTTCGGAACGAAGTCGAACTTTGGGGTACTTCAGGTGAACGAAGCGTGCTTTTGATTGATAAAATGGCTGCGAGCACATGGCGTTACATGGGGCAAAGAAGTCTGAGAGGAAGAAGGGCATAGCCTGCATGACATGTGCAGAGATGAAGCCAATCAGAGACCGGCGGGATTCTGTGACATCACTGCACTATATAAGTTCGGGAGCGACGCTGGGAGCTCATACCGCTCTCACTGTACTGATTAGGGAAGGTGCTGCCGCGGCTGCTTATGATAGCTGATACTAAAGAACTCATTTTTTTACAGCGATTTTTGGGGGGTGTCACAGCTTGTCTCAGAGACTGCTTCTCTTAACGTTCTATTTCTGATTTTTTGGGGTATTGGATCTGAAGTCCAGTGTGCGTCCAATGCAGCTGCATATACATTTTAATGCTATCTGCTCACAGCACATTGAATATCCAAGGGTGATCCAAGCCTGTTCCTGTTGTATTCATTTAAAGAAACAGCGTCTTTACAATACAAATACCACTTCATTTTTGGCTGCTCAATTCTTTTGCGCAATTTACATCCAGGGGTTAATTAAGCGTTGTTCTGCTGCTGTGGTGACTAAAATAAACCGTCTTTTTCACAGGCAAAAAATACATTTTTCCTGTAGCATAATTCACAAGCGAAGGTTAATTACAAGTTTTACTCTTGTTTTGTAGCGTAAAATACACGCCATTGTGACACGCTACAAAGCTCGTAGTTTTTGGTTGCTCATTTTTTTGCGCAATTTACATCCAGGGGTTAATTAAGCGTTGTTCCGCTGCTGTGGTGACTAAAATAAACCGTCTTTTTCACCGTCAAATAATTCATTTTTTTCTGTAGTATAATTCACAAGCGAAGGTTAATTACAAGTTTTCCTCTTGTTGTGTAGTATAAAATACACGCCATTGTAACACCTACAAGGCTGGTAATTTTTGGCTGCTCAATTCTTTTGCGCAATTTACATCCAGGGGTTAATTAAGCGTTGTTCTGCTGCTGTGGTGACTAAAATAAACCGTCTTTTTCACCGGCAAAAAATACATTTTTCCTGTAGCATAATTCACAAGCGAAGGTTAATTACAAGTTTTCCTCTTGTTGTGTATCATAAAATACACGCCATTGTAACACGCTACAAAGCTGGTAATATTTGGCTGCTCAATTATTTTGCGCAATTTACATCCAGGGGTTAATTAATCGTTATTCTGCTGTTGTGGTGACTTAAATAAACCGTCTTTTTCACCGGCAAAAAAGACATTTTTTCTGTAGTATAATTCACAAGCGAAGGTTAATTACAAGTTTTTCTTTTGTTGTGTAGCTTAAAATACACGCCATTGTAACACGCTACAAAGCTGGTAATTTTTGGCTGCTCAATTCTTTTGCGCAATTTACATCCAGGGGTTAATTAAGCGTTGTTCTGCTGCTGTGGTGACTAAAATAAACCGTCTTTTTCACCGGCAAAAAATACATTTTTCCTGTAGCATAATTCACAAGCGAAGGTTAATTACAAGTTTTCCTCTTGTTGTGTAGCGTAAAATACACGCCATTGTAACACGCTACAAAGCTCGTCGGTTTTGGTTGCTAATTTTTTTGCGCAATTTACATCCAGGGGTTAATTAAGCGTTGTTCTGCTGATGTGGTGACTACAATAAACCGACTTTTTACCCGGCAAAAAATACAATTTTCCTGTAGCATAATTCACAAGCGAAGGTTAATTACAAGTTTTCCTCTTGTTGTGTAGTATAAAATACACGCCATTGTAACACGCTACAAGGCTGCTAATTTTTGGCTGCTCAATTCTTTTGCGCAATTTACATCCAGGGGCTAATTAAGCGTTGTTCTGCTGCTGTGGTGACTAAAATAAACCGTCTTTTTTTACCGGCAAAAAATACATTTTTCCTGTAGCATAATTCACAAGCGAAGGTTAATTACAAGTTTTCCTCTTGTTGTGTAGCGTAAAATACACGCCATTGTAACACGCTACAAGGCTGGTAATTTTTGGTTGCTCAATTCTTTTGCGCAATTTACATCCAGGGGTTAATTAAGCGTTGTTCCGCTGCTGTGGTGACTAAAATAAACCGTCTTTTTCACGGGCAAAAAATACATTTTTCCTGTAGCATAATTCACAAGCGAAGGTTAATTACAAGTTTTCCTCTTGTTGTGTAGTGTAAAATACACACCATTGTAACACGCTACAAAGCTGGTAGTTTTTGGCTGCTCAATACTTTTGCGCAATTTACATCCAAGGGCTAACTAAGTATTTTTCTGCAGTTGTACTTAGTAAAAGAAACTTTCTTTTTCACCGCCAATGAAGAAATTCTGTAGCATAATTCATATCCAAAGGTTAATTAAGCCTGTTGTGCTTTTATATTCAGTAAAACACACAGAGTTTTTAAACGGGCACATACAAGTCAATTTTTCCTGCCCATTTGTGAGCACAATTTATATCCAAGGGTTACCAAGCTTGTTACTGGGTTCATTTGGAGTCAAATACAGGGTGTGTATTTATTATATACAAATATCTTCATCAAACAGAGTCTGTACATTTTAGAACAAACAGTATGTCAGACAGAGAGGTGGTAGGCTCTTCACCTGCGAGTGGCAGTGGCACAAACATTTCTGGAGCAGGCCCAGGTCGCAGCACAGCAAGGGGACGTCGCAGCAGGGGTCACTCGATGAGGCCACAACTGCCGCTGTCATCTAGTGGCCGTGTGTTGTTCAGCAACCCAATGGTTCTTGATTGGTTGACTAGGTCATCCTCTTCCTCCCAGATGACATCTGACAACCCCAGCCAAGAGTAAAAAAAAATATTAATTCAATAAATTCATTTTTATTTCTTTATTTTTGTTAGTCAAGGATCAATAGTATGGGTGTAACGAAAATAAAGAAATAAAAATGAATTTATTGAATTAATATATATTTTTTTCATTACCCCCATATTATTGTTCATTTTATATACAGATCGGTACAACTTTGGGAGTCTTATCATTTGATTTCGGCCATGTACAGTTTTATTCCAGATTGCATTAGAAAACCCATAAGAGCGTCGCTCGCTCTCCCATTGGTCCAAATAACCGCGCCTCTTTTGACTTAGCCAATCACAAACAGAGCTCGCTCTGCATTTCTTTTCCCCATAGAACTCTATGACAAAGTAGCTCGCGCTATGATTGGCCGGGATAGCCAAGCCCCCGCTAGCTCAAGCAATCAGCTCTTTTCTGCATTTTTACTGTATTTTGAACTGTCCCGCCTTTGATTTTGATTGGTCAATAGTTCTCCATAGGTTATAATGGGTCACTGTCGCTCCCATTCTGATTGGCTGGTTTCTGCCGACCAACGAGAAGCACTTTCAGAATTTGAATTACTGTATTTCCCGGCAATTTCCAAGATCCTAATTCCTGATGTAGCGCTGTTCTAGATTTTTGGAAAGTAATTTTTTTATTTATTTATTTTTTTTAGAAGGTTTGAGCTCTTTTTCTGACACTGTTTTACGCCTTTATAAAGGCGATATTTTTTTAATTCATACTCCATGCCGCACGGTGCTGAGAGCCGAGATTTCTCTTGCGATCTTCTATATGTTTCCTCTCATGTTACGTTCTCACTTCACTTCGCCTCCGCCGGATCATTTAGACCAGAATCAACCAGGTCTGCCTGTTGGAGCTTGGCGAGCGCTGCAATGCGCCGCACTTTGCCGACCTGTGATCGTACATGCCTTGGAGTTTTCGAGCGCACCGCGTCCCGCCCCGGAACGCCTACACCGCGCCCACACCACGCCCATTGCCCGCCCCTTCATGCGGGGCGCAGCTGAAAGTGGCGAACACTGCGTTTAACATCGCATCCCTGCGTCCGACAGGGGATTCGGGCTGGTGAGGCGCAGGATACGCCAGAAATCGGGCGTAAATCCCGTTCATACATGTTGCCCATAGACTCAATCAGTCAGACTCTAACCTCTACAACATGGGCAAGACCAAAGAGCTTTCTAAGGATGCCAGGGACAAGATCATAGACCTGCACAAAGCTGGAATGGGGTCCAAACCATAAATAAGATGCTGGGTGAGAAGGAGACAACTGTTGGTGCAACAGTAAGAAAATAGAAGAAGTACAAAATGACTGTTAATTGATATCGATCTGGGGCACCACGCAAAATATCACCTCATGGGGTATCCTTGATCATGAGGAAAGTGAGAGATCAGCCTAAAAGTACACTGGGGAAACTTGTTAATGATCTCAAGGCAGCTGGGACCACAGTCACCAAGAAAACCATTGGTAACACAATATGCCGTAATGGTTTAAAATCCTGCAGTGCCCACAAGGTCTCCTGGCTAAAGAAGGCACATGTGCAGGCCCATCTGAAGTTTGCCAATGAACACCTGGATGATTCCGTGAGTGATTGGGAGAATGTGCTGTGGTCAGATGAGACAAAAATTGTGCTCTTTGGCATTAACTCAACTTGCCATGTTTGGAGGAAGAGAAATGCTGCCTATGACCCAAAGAGCACTTTCCCCACTGTCAAACATGGAGGTGGAAACATTTTGTTTTGGGACTACTTCACCGCATCAATGGGAGAATGGATGGAGTCATCCTGAGTGACAACCTCCTTCCCTCCGCCAGGACATTAAAAATGGGTCATGGCTGGGTCTTCCAGCAAGACAATGACCCAAAACATACAGCCAAGGCAAAAAAAGAGTGCCTCAAAAAGTAGCACATTAAGGTCATGGAGTGGCCTAGCCAGTTTCTACATCTTAATCCCATAGAAAACTTATGGATGGAGTTGCCAAGCGACAATCTCAAAATCTTAATGATTTAAAGATGATCTGCAAAGAGGAGTGAACCAACATTCCTCCTGACATGTGCGCAAACCTCATCATCAGCTACAAAAACGTCTGACTGCTGTGCTTGCCAACAAGGGTTTTGCCCCCAAGTATTAAGTCATGTTTGCCAGAGGGATCAAATACTTATTTCTCACTGCAAAATGCAAATAAATTTATATAATTTATACAGTGTGATTTTCTGGATTTTATTTTTGATATTTTTGATATTCTATCTCTCAATGTTAAAATTAACCTACCCTTAAAATTATAGACTGTTCATGTCTTTGTCAGTGGGCAAACGAATACAATCAGCAAGGGATCAAATAATTATTTCCTGCACTGTATGTATATAGGCCCCCTATAGGTAGGTATATAGGCACTCTGTAGATAGGTACACCACCTGTGATGTTGTCATGCCGCCTTTGTCGAGGCGCTGCTTCCGGGGTGTTTTAGACCAAACTGTGCAGAAAGTGTGATGACATCGATATATCATGGCACCTGTACCTGCTTACAGCTGTGGGCCACAAGCTTTGCCTTTGGCCCACAGTAGTTGGTGGCCATAGTTTTTAACTGTATGCACATCCTGAACTGTATTATAATAGTTACTGTGTAATAAAGATATGAATGTTCATTTTCAATAATTGAAAGTACTTTAAATTCTGTTTTCCTTTGACATTATTAATTATAAATTTAGGACAACAAGTATTAAGTAAATGATTTTTATTTTACTTTTAATGCAGGAAAGTTTTTGCACCAGTGCTGCTATTAGACTTTAGCACATAACTTCTCTAGGCTTTGGTATTGAAAATCTCTAGGTTAGTTACCATAGTCTTCAACACCTCCCCATCAAACAATAATATTTTTTGTAAGGACTCTGATTGCTTAATATATTCTTGGAAAGAGTTTTTCGTGTCCTGTTCAGATGCTGATTTATTATTTTCTTTGATTTGTGCATTTGCTACCTCTTTGCGGACGACATCAATATACGGCTTTAGGTTGGCATTTAGAGCATCTACAACAGGCTTTGCCGCCTTTTGTATAATAGGGCGTACTTCTTCCCAGAAGACCTTCTGCTGTGCTTTGACTTGTTCCTCATACTTCTCAAAATAAGGCTTTATTTCCTCTGCAGCACTAAGTACAGTTTGAAGACCTTGAACGAAAAATGCGGCAAAAATAGGGACGACGTTATTATTATAGACTGGGTAGGTCTCATTAATTTCCTTGTTCACCTCCTTGTAAATATCTTCTATGTACTCAGCCATTCCAGGACCTAAGTTGTAATAACTTGTCTTTATTGTTTCCATTCTCTTGCTTAAGGCCGCACTGTGTGAGGAAGTGAGAAACACAATTAATGAATGTCAAGTAATTGTAACTTGTTCTTTGAAGATGAATAGATAATTTTTTTTTTCCAAAGGTGAAGCCCTGGCATTATGATGCGCTAACAAAATTAAAAGGGGCACCTTAGCTTCAATTACCTTTTTAAATTAGTTGCTATCTCCAGGGAAAGCTACATCTGGCCAGGGGTCACTAGAGTCAAAATAGCATTGCATTCATAAAATAGAAATTAATAGTCGACTATGTAGGCTGCGGATTGGTCAGGTCCAGAGGACTAAGGATATGTTTATACAGCATATGTTAACATTGCATCTAAAATCCGATGGCATTTTAATATTACTGGACCGTGTTTTTTGGTGCAGACCGTGGTCGGTTGTCGGAATTGCTTTTGACCCTGTACATTGAATCCGACAGTAATTCGGCGGAATATGTGATATGTTTTAAAATCCGCCAGATTTCAAAACTGATCGGAAAAAAATCTGTGCTGTGTAGACTACAGCACAGATTTTTTATGGCTGTCTATGAGGCATTGGTTCTAAATATTGAATCCGCCGAAAATCCGACCAAAAATGTGTGTTTAGACATAGACTAAAATCCTTTCTGACATGGCAGCTTCTTGTTCTGATTTATAAAGCAACTCCTTGGGAAGAGTTTATATGTCTATGATCCCAATAGTATATATGTACAGCAGTCATGAGACATCCCCCATAATGTCTAACATTATAGTGCACTCAAATACTACTACATACATGCAAAAAAATGCAAAAAAGACTAGTACTGCTGTTGTGCTTCTTTTTACCATAATGGCAGGTTCTTCAGTCGGTTTTACAGACGGTTTTCGGATTAGAAAACTGTAAACCGACTGTCAACCTGTTACATTGATTTAAATAGGAAATCCGTGCAGCAGTCCACATTGCACGGATTTTCCAGCATACTGTTTTTTAGACCACCGGCGTAAAGTAAAACTTAGAACATGTCAGTGGTTGAGGGGGATGTGCAAATCCACAAACTGTGGACAGAACCGTCCCCCAAAACCACGGAAAAGATTTCAAAATACCGGTCGGATTCTTTTAATCAGAATCTGACTGGTATTTTAACCTGCCATGTGGTCGCACCATTAGGGCGCATTCACACGGCAAGGGACTTGCACCGGTTTGAGTGCAGTGCACACGGCCGTGGGGGGTGGGGGGCTTTTTTCCGTGATGAGCTGAAAAAAGCCCTCCCCCTTCACATTCACAAGCACAGATTCCGTCCGAAAACCGGACGGAAGATTGTGCTTGTAGAATGTTTTGCGGGCGGCAAAACCGCCGGACGGAAAACCCGTGCAGTGGGGACTGCTGCACGGGTTTTCCATAGAGCCGTGTTCTGCTCATTTTCGGACGGTTTTTCAGACGGTCTGCAAAACCACAAACCATCTGAAAAACCGTTCGAAAACCCGTACAGTGGGGACATGCCCCTATACTGGATATATATATGAGTACATGCTCTGTCCTATTTGTTAGATTATTATATGTGGTTGATGGATTACATGCTTGATTTGTAGGAAGCTTATTTTATAAAAATCAATTCATAAAGATACAGTGGCATGAAAGCAATGCAATTGTGCGCAGACCCTTAGGCTGGGTCCTCTCTTTGAAGTTGAAAAGTGCAACAGAAATGCAACAAAAACTCAAACAATTTAAAAATGCATGCTTAATTTAATTGTCCCCAATTTCTTCTGTGCTCCAAATTAGGCAATGTTCACACGGCTTATTGCCGGCGTAATTGCGGGGCTGGATTTCGCCCCGCAATTACGCCGGCAATAAGCCGTGTAGGGGGGGCGGGGCGGGGGGCTGGTAGCTCGCCGGCCCCATAGACATTCATTTTTCACGGCGCGTACATGCCGTAAATAATGTGCATGTCACTTTCTCCCCCCGCGGCGGATTCGCCGAACTGGGAGAAGAGACGGAATCCACAGTTCTCTATGAAAACTGTGGATTATCGTAGTTACTGGGACGGATTGGAGCCGTACTGAAGCGCAAATCGCGGCACAGCTCCAATCAGTCCCAGAATAAGCCGTGTGAACGAGCCCTTACAGTTAGTTAAAAATACACCTGAATCAATAAAAAAGAATGTGTTTTTTAATTGCCTACAGTTTTGATGCAATTGAAAAACACAACAAAAACGCAGCGTGAGAAGACCGCCTCAGCCTTAGCTTTGGTAACGAATGATTCCAGCCTATGCCCTCTCAGCCTTTGTATCTGAATTGTAAATGAACATAATGTTCAATTATCTTACTTTCTGTCCTCCTCTGATGACTCCCAGTAAGAGATTAGTTCTGCGCCGAACACCAACGAATGATGGAGAACACTTTTCACACAGTCCCTTATTGCAGGTCTCAGAGGTTCCTCTACAACCTTTATGCTAAGAGAAGCACTATGTGATCCTACAACAAGAATACTGTTTTATTACTGCAGTACAAGTATGACATATAATTATCTGAAGTCTCAACACAGCATTACAGGGAATATGTCTATACATCAGGTAAGGATCCAAGAACCATGTATACCACTACAATTCTTCAATGCTAGTACAGTGAATTTTCATTTTATGATGTTTCAGACAGGCAATCTTTAAGTTACTTAAAAAGGATCTGCTCACTCTCCAGACATGTCTTAATAAAAGCTTGTATTTCCTATGAAATAAAAAAGCTGGGCTGTGAAGTTTCTTTGTAAGGCTATGTTCACTCGGCTTATTTTGGGCCGCTTTTCGCCACGTATTGAGAGCGTACTGCACTTTATTACAAGCGAAATGCACCCCAGTCATACGGTAATCCACAGTTCTCATAGAGAACTATGGATTACGCCTCCTCTCCCCGCTCGTACAATACGATTGTTTTGTATGCGCGGGGAGATAAGTGACATGTCATTTATTCATGGCGCTTACGCGGCGCGAGTAATGACAGTCTATGGGGGCGTTGGGCTGCCGCCACCCCCCCCATCGCGGGATCGGCACGAGCTCCCGAACACCTGGCATAATTGCAGGCCGTACTGTACTCCCTGCAATTAGCTGTGTTAACATAGCCTAAGGGTATGTACACATGGCATAATTGTGGGCTGCACTTCGGGGCATAATTACACTGCAATACGCCCGAAGTAAAACCCGCAAATATGGTAAAATCATATAATTATCTGATAAGCAGAAGTTTTCCCAGCACACTGTATGCGCAGGGGGAAAGAAGTGAATGGGTGCCGGCACAGAGCTTTAGAAGTACGCGCTGTACATGTGGCTATACGCCTGCAATAAGCCATGTGAATTCACTCTTATTCCTTCTGTTAATGCATGGCTATCTTGACAACTGGCTGTTACTATTCCTGTTACTATTCCTTTTTTCAGAGGTGCAGTTCTCTACACACTTGTATCAATATAAATAGTATAAAGTATAAGTATAAATAGGTTTCTTTAAAAGACAACTACAGACTAATGTAATTCAAACATTTTTACTTTTTCACTTACACTGGTCCAGCAGCCTTAGTAGTTGGAAATCTCACCTGAGACACAAAAGCTCAGGCTCCTATCCTCCTTACAGAAAAATAAAAAACTGAAAAGGATATACAGGCGCACAGTCACTCCCAAGCATTAACATATAGAAAATAATACTAGGGATAAAACTTCCTCTTTTATTTGAAAGCTTGTTAAAATTATTAACTTAAACAAGCCAAATACATATGCTAAAACAATGTGTTTTGCATGCTTCTCTTAGCACACTTCTTCAGGTATAACTAACAACCGACTGGTTTCAGTATTTAAACAGTGAATTTAGCACCCAAACATATTCCAACGTTAGCGCTCACATCAAAAATGACAAGAGCAATACAAGAAACTCTGGGCGACATGCATGAAATGTGGCGTTAACACGCCAAATTTCATGTGCATAATAATGGCATAGAATGCGCCTGATTTATGAGCCCGCTATAAAGCGGGTCATAAATCAGGCACATTCTAGCGCTAGGGCGACATTTTGAAAGTGATATACCTGTTCCAGCTGTAATGTGCCTAGAAATACCATAGCGAAGCTATAAATTTGTAGCTTCGTTACGGTTCTAGTGCGCCCGCCCGAGATCGGCGCATTACAAAGCGCCTGAGAATGGCATGTGGGAGATTTAAAAATGTATGAATGGGCTGCGCCTGATAACGGGCTGTAAAGACACCAGATATCTGGCGCAGCCCCGTTCATACATGTCACCCATAATTTCTAAAACAAAACAATATTCACAGAAAAAAATATACTTTATGGGTTCCAAATATAAATGATCACCGCCAAAGAAAACAAAACCCAATTTAAAATATAACTTTTACTAGATACATTTAAAAATTCCTAGCCATATCAAAAAGTGAGTGAATTATAGCCAATTGTGAACATAGGGAATAACTTATCTAGGTATATCATAAAGGTAATCAAGGAAACTCATGATACCTATTAATTTTGGACAGGTGGTCTGTCCCTTCAATTTCCCCCGGTTTTGTCCCTAAAAAACAGGACAGAGCAATCACCCCGAAAAGGGCAGCCCCACTTATTGGTGGCTCACCCTAAATAACCCTTAGCTACTCCCTTAATTCACAGACAGTTTCAAAACAACTACCATGTATCATATTACAAATGGTAGTTGTTTTGCAACTGTCTGTGAATTAAGGGAGTAGCTAAGGGTCGTTTAGGGGGAGCCATCAATAGGTGGGGCCGACCTTTTCGGGGCGATTGCTCTGTAAAATATCATATTAAAATCATATAGATAAACAAGTATACAACCTGTTCTTACAAGTTACTTGAAGATATCTTTTAACTTACCATTTCTCCCTCACAACTTCCTGCGGGTTCAACAGGGGAATATTAGTAAGCTGCCTTTGATGTAAGCCCACAGGGTAGTTCCAGAGGTGTTGGAACTCCCTCCCAGCACAGTCCAGCTGAAACAACAAGCTTGTAGTTGTTTTGGAACTGTCTGAGAATTAAGGGAGTAGTTAAGGGTCATGTAGGGTGAGCCACCGATAGGTGGGGCTGCCCTTTTTGGCACGATTGCTATGTCCTGTTTTTTAGGGACAAAACAGGTATCGTGAGTTTCCTACATTATTATCTTTATGATATACCTAGCTGAGTTACCCTCTATGTTCTCAATTCACTATAATTCACTCCAGAGTATTTTTGACATGGCTAAGAATTTTTAGGTGTATTTAGTAAAAGTTATATTTTACATTGAGTTTTTTCTTTGGCAGTAATAAAATAAAAAACAACTCATGTCTTCAAATAACATCAAATAACAAAAAGAAGTTATAATTTCCAGCATATCATTATGAGTGTAATTCAAAGGGGTTGTCTCACTATATTAATTTGCTCTGTTTTTTTTTTTGTTTTATTTTGAATTCAGGGGCGTGTTTGCTGGCTTCCACTAAGCTGCAGTAGAAGCCAGGTCTGTAGCTATAGCAACCAGCACTGACAGCCTATCAGGAGAGATCGAACAGGTCTGTAGTTATAGCAACCTGAGGAGCTGATGGAGCCCATTCAAGAGGGGATATAGGAATAGGTAGGACACTGATAATGGACATATATTACAAAGTGACTTGTTTTTGAAAGATCTTTAACATAAAAAGCAATCTTTATAGTGAGACAACCCCTTTAAGTCTCTGTTTGACTCTGATGTACTTCAAGTCAACAATCCCTTAGGTGGCATAACAAACTAATGAATTATTAGAATAACATAATTTTTTAAGATAAATTTTTTGAGATATTCCCTTGAAATTTAACTTAAATTTTTTTTTTTACATTTTTGTGCATTCTCCTGCATAACTTCTTCTGCTAGAGTTCAAGCAGTTTCAAAGGATTGGATTATCCCGTACTGACATATATGTGATCATTTCTAAGGGCTTACTTCTATGAGAGGAGCAATTAAGGAGTATTCAAAATCAGTGGCACATATTTTCAAAATCTTATGTATCATTAACAATTTTATCAACTCGTTCTCTCCGTCTGTGGGCATTATCTCTAGTCCATGTCTTGCAATAAGTCAGCTCTCTACTGTTTTTTTCCATCGCATTTAAGGTACTTCCATAAGGAGCTATTGCAGAGTTAGGGGCTCATATGCTGTTCCTGTACAGCGGCCCTTTGCTGTCTTTGTCCGCCCCTTATTATTACTGAAGAATTCCGACTTCAAACTACTAGTGACTACAATTTGCATATAAGTACACCATAATTACCTTCTGTCCAAGTTATTTGGTCCAGAAAAGAGTTTGAGAAGACTGCTAATAAAGACTATTATGTTAAGGTTGCTGAACAAAAAATATTACCCCATACCTGATAGCAACGAGAGTAACAATGATAAAATCAGTTTCATGATTGGAAATTGTTGTAAACCTGCAAAAAAGCAAAAAATATTAATAAAAGCAAAATTTTAAACTATATTTAAATAATAACTATTTTTAAAGTGCGAGGTATGTATGTAAATAAATAAATAAATATATATATATATATATCAGTGCTGTGTGTTCTGTATAGAAAGCTCTAGATCAGAGATGTATGTTTATCTATTTATCTACACGTTTATATATTGTGGCAGAGCGACCTCAGGCGGTTGCATGTTTCTATCACTAGATGGAGAAAAGCAGGATACCTGCAGGCAACATGTCACCAAGGTTACCTGGCTTTGGTAGGGTAGAAGCCATTAGTGTATGTTGTCAGCCACAGTAAGTGGTTGGCAGCCATTTATAAGTAGCATGGCTGTTTCAGCCGATCCGGCCGCTCTTACTGAGAGAAAGCAAAATGTTGGGTGGGTGTTCTAGGACAGGCTTTTGGCAGGTGCTTGGAGGCCTATAAAAAAGCCTGGTAGTCCATGTGATCAGGGGGTGTGGTTGGCTGCCTGAAGCTGGGAGCAACAGTAGAGCTGGAGAGAGGCCCTGGCCTCCCACAGGCTTGAGGGCAGCCTATACTGTACAGTAAGAATACTGATGGTGCTTTGTGGTAGGCACAGACCACTGGTCAGAGAGGGGCTCTGATGGTGAGTTAATGGCTAGACGACCTAGGATTTTGTTTATGCTTTTCTGTAACCAGTGCCCTTGTCTGAATAAACCTGGCTGAGGCCAGTTTGAAAAGAAGCCTGGAGTTAGAGTGCTATACATGGAAGTGCCATATCCGTTCTACCAAGGACGGCATCCCCAGGAGCTAAGTCTGACTCCCAGGACGGTCCAACATGGTGTCCAGACGTGAATGAGGAATCACAATATATAAACATTTTTTTAAAATTAAAAATAAATAAATAAAATAAAAAATAAATATAAAAAATGAAGATGAGATTTATATTTATAAAAAAGGAGAAAAAAACAACTAGAGAAACTTTATTGTATTTATATAATTGTGTAGCTAAATAGTTAAACATATAGCACTGATTTAGAGCTTCAATTCATCCAGCTTACATCAGACACTTTTTTGCATCTAACTTTCCCATCCCATTTTCAAGTACAGACAGTCCTCGACTTACTCCGTTCTGACTTACATCTGTCCCATAGTTACAAACGGAGACTTATGGGGCATGCTGGCACTTATAATTCCATGTTCCACAGCAGATGGTAGCTGTGGAACGCCAAGTTCCAGGATGCCACAGCAGCACATGAGGTGAAAATGAGGTGAAATCTTCTTAACAGGGGCACAGACAAGAAAACAAATGTAAAAATCCTTCCCTGCAGTATCCAAAACTAAAAAAATCCTTTTGTGCTGAAGTTGCATTTAATAAATAAACCTGTTCCGACTTACATACAAATTCAACTTAAGAACAAACCTACAGTCCCTATCCCAATCGTAACCCGGGGACTGCCTGTAGTAAAATTATTTCAATAAACAGCACAGACTATGGCAAACGTTTTATCCAGTAGTCTGTAATTAACAGATTCGTACGCCTTTCCCCAAAAGCCTTTAGGTGGAATAACAGCTGGTGTTAATGTGAGATACTTACAGAAATCAGAAGGGGAAGATTAGATGCAAACATTCGTCTAGAGAAAACTGTATAAATGTAAGCTCTGTCAGGACTGTATGTTTATCTACACATACAGCTTTCTCTAGACGAATGTTTGCTTCTAATCTTCCCATTCAGATTTCTGTAAGTATCTTACATTACATTTTACTACTTGCTCCTTCCTCTCTTTCTTACATCGCTTGTGTTTCTGACCCTGTTCTAGCTCCATCAGAATATATTACGTTCTTTTCTTACATTGAAGATTAGTTTACACTATTGTTAATTTGTTTAAACCCTTAAACTCCCAGTCCTAACACACAACATTATATTTTATGCACATATGGGCAATGTTTCTAACTTATTGTCCGAGAGCAATAAATATATAGCACAAAACATTATATATTAATTATACAGAAATGCAAACCTCTTACCTGCAAGGGAATGATCAATTGCTTTTCATAGATTTTGTCCACATCCTTTTATATGCAGTGATCTGAGCAAACAGTGTTAGACTGGGCACATAGTCAACTAAAAAACTGAAAGCACTGTGACACAGATAAGCTATGTAAATACATAGTGGTGCAAGGCCAGGTGGATACAAGGTGAGATGATTGAAGTTCTATATAACAGACATAGAATAAGATGTATAGAGATATAAATGTATATATATATATATATATATAGTATATATAAATATATATATATATATATATTATATTATATATATATATATTATATATATATATATATAGATAGATAAAATCCAGGAAGAAGGCTGCACTACTAATATAGAGAATGAAGGCCAGGTGCAGCCATATAAAAAAGGAAAAACTTCTGCACTCACAAAAAGTTGAAAGAAACAAGGTGTGCTTTATTCCATGCCAGGTGACGTTTCGGTTCACAACGAACCTTTTTCAAGCAATTAGTGGGTGGACTATGTTACATTTATAAAGGGTAGTGCTAACATACAAATACTTTATTCAAATTGAAAAAATGTAAATCAGTGATAAAAAGCAATACAAAATGCCATTCAGTGATAAAATACATATTAAATACATAGTTAATCCATAGAGGGCAATTATTGGTATAACATACATGTGTACAATACATACAGTGCATTAAATGTGAGTACGTTCTACACAAAAGGGGCAGAATATATTAACAAAGGGAATTAATTAGTGCTTTATAATATGCAGCGAGAAATGGACTCCTCCTATCGCTAGTTACTTGCTTAGAAAAGCACGTACCTCTGTATAGAAAAGCATGTATCTCCCTCTGTACCTGTTGTTAGTCACAGATTGTCACTGTTATAACTGTTTGACCTATGTTATGTATGTAACGACCCTGGAATCAATGGCGCTCTAAAATAAATAATAATAATAATAATAATGTATTACAAGTCTCGGCGTCCTCTGCCGTCTACTGCACATATCCAGAACTGAACTTTTGTGTAAAACGCACTCACATTTAATGCACTGTATGTATTGTACACATGTATGTTATACCAATGATTGCACTCTATGGATTAACTATGTATTTAATAAGTATTTTACCACTGAATGGCATTTTGTATTGCTTTTTATCACTCATTAACATTTTGTATTTGCATAAAGTATTTGTATATTAATGAGCACTACCCTTTATAAATGTAACATAGTCCACCCACTAATTGCTTGAAAAAGGTTCATTGTGAACCGAAACGTCGCCTGGCATGGAATAAAGCACACCTTGTTTCTTTCAACTTTTTATGAGTGCAGCAGTTTTTTCTTTATTTATTTATATTTATAGGCTGAGTGACTTGATTCCCACTGTGGATCGCTGTTGCTTCGCGTCTTTTAGGTGATGTGGTGTCTCTCCCTATTGGGGGAGATAACTGCATGTAACCTTCCCCTAAATATGTAACTGGTGTTTATGGTTCCTCCAGACCTGTATTCCTGTGTTCTGTTCCTGTTATAGGCTGTTTAACTGATGCGCTCTGTTGTCCCGTTATTGCCTACGATCGTACTGCGCAAGCGCGCTCAGGCTCGGGAAACAGAAGCGTCTGGCAACCTTGGAAACCCTGAACAAATCAACAGTGTACCGTTGGGCATGCGCATTACATTCTCAGGGACGCCGTCTCCCGGAAATATGCTGTTAGTGTGAGTCTGATTATGTTCCCTGCCTCCTTCTGTTTGTAATTATCTAATGGTGTTTGTAATGTTTCTGTAATTACTGTAATGGATGTTTTATCTTTATTACACGATTGGTACTGGTCACTAGCATTGTCACTTTATATATTGATACATGTCATCATGACTGTAATACAATATGACTGTGTTTTATCTTAATTATCATGATTATTGATCACTATATATATACCTTCTATAATCACTTGCAATATGCTTGACAAAGGCTCTGTGAGGGAGCTGAAACGTTGCATTCTTTGAGCATGGAGGAATAAACGTCTCTATTTTGCTTCAATTCATTGTGGAGTGCCGTGGATTTTTTGCTACATATGTCTTGAAGGCTTGTATATCGAGGCTGTTGCTGCTGGCACCTATCTTTCTTGGAAGGTGAACTTTAAACAAGGTGTGCTGCTTTTTTTGTTTTTCTGTATTTTGATATTCAGCTGGCACCCATCTGTCTACATAATGGATTCATCACCAGATATTTCAAGGATTCCTGCCCATGCTTTTGCCTACACAGATGCAGATGCGGATCGGATCATGAAAAATATGGACGGTAATGCATAATTTCTTTGTACACCATCTGCTATAGATTTGAAAAGAAACTATGAAATGCTAACTAAGAAACAAATTTCTTCTGAGTTACATCTTATTACCTTGGGTGAATATTATAAACAACATAGGATACTACGTGGGATGCGGTCGCAGTTGAGACCGAATTTATTTGTACAGGATCTAGAATTTAGAGCGCGGTTTGAACAGATATCCAACAAGTATGCATCGGACATTATTCTACTTAATATTGAATTTCTTCAAAAAGATCTGAGTAAAATTAAAACACGTTTAATGGAGTTAGAATCTTCCTTGACTGCTACTTTATCTGTGGATAATGCAAAAATCTTTTTTGATAAACAAAAGAATTTTCTTGAGAAATTTAAATCTGAGTTAGAAGATACAAAAAGACGCAAATGGTACAGGGACCAGAGAGATTATGAAGAGGGACGGATTTATTCTTGGAATATGGAAATGTCTTCTTTTTCACGCAGAGATAAAAAAGAAAAGGATTTCTCAGATCGTCTTAATGAGCATGGTGCAGATTCTGATTTTTTAGGAAAAACCTTGGAACAATCTATGCAAGGAGACGCACAAGGAGAGGAGGCCGCAGGCGGTTTAGAAGCAGGAAGAACCAGACTACGGAAAATCAACAAGAATCCTGCAGTGAAAACCCAACGAAAGAAACAGTAACTGATTCCCTGGTGGTAAATATTTCTTCTATCTCCTTATCTGATGCACAATTGACTTTATTATCTAAAGGATTGTCCTTTTGTCCTAATGCTGGTACCAATTGGTTTGATCTAGAATTGGACCTATATAATTTTTTTCGACAAATTAAGTTAAAAGTATGGTATCATGACAAAATTGAATGTCCAGAAGTGGTTACATCTAAGTCGATATTTAACTTTAAGGATTATGATTTGCCATCCAGTAGTGATTTTGTTCCATGTATTAACTCGCCTGCTATTGAAACTTTCATAGAATTGGTTAAAAAAGAGGTACAAGAATTGCAATCTACAAAAAAAGGGATTAAATTTAGTCATCCCAACATTACAACACAGGAATTCCAGGGTTTGAATGATTTAATGCATAAACAAGAAATAACTATAAAACCGGCCGATAAAGGCGGGGCCATAGTTATTATGGATACATCTTTCTATTTACAAGAGGTATATAGGCAATTGAATGACTCTAGGATTTATCAATTGTTGGGGAATGATCCTAAATGGGATTTCCTAAGAAAATGTACTACTATTATTGATGAGGCCTTTTCTATGGACTTGATTGATCAGAATTTAAGGAATTTTCTGATCATCAAGTATCCTGTTACTCCAATATTATATCTATTACCAAAAATTCATAAGTCATTACAGAATCCGCCAGTACGCCCAATTGTTTCTGGTCGGGGTTCTGTATTCAATAACATATCCATCTTTCTGGACAAGGTCTTGAGACAATATGCAGTTGAGGCTAAATCTTATATACAAGATACAGCAGATTTTTTATGTAAAATTCAAAATGTAACTGTTCCTACAGGGGCCATTTTGGCTTCTTTTGATATTGTGAGTCTATATACATCCATTAGACATGAGGAGGGTCTTAAATCTATACAACGTGCATTATCTAAGAGTCAGTTCACAGAGGCCAGTAAGGAATTTCTTATATCTTTACTTAAATTAGTCCTTACATGCAATTATTTCTCTTTCCAGGATAAATTTTATCTTCAATTGATGGGAACAGCCATGGGCACAAATGTCGCGCCCACTTATGCAAATCTGTTTGTAACATATTTTGAGGAGGACTTCGTCTATGGGTCCCACCATTTTGGGAAGGTCCTTGGATGGTGGCGCTACATAGACGACGTTTTCCTCATATGGACGGGATCTGTGGAAGATTTACTGGAATTTCATCATTACCTTAATTCTATAGACCGGGATTTGAAAGTTACCTGGGGCCATTCTAATAAGAACATCCAATTTCTTGATACCAATGTCTCCATTGAAAATAACAGGTTAACAACAGGACTATATATTAAGCAGACAGATAAAAATAATTTATTACATTTTTCTAGTTTTCATCCGCGTGCAATGATTAAATCATTACCGTATAGTCAAATGCTTAGAGCTAGGAGGATAGTTGAATCAGATTTGGAATTTGAAAAATCACTGGATCTAATGGTTAATAATTTTAAGCAAAGGGGTTATCCTCCGTCCTTACTTAATTATCATGCGAATAATATTCGTACTATTAAGCGTTCTCAGACATTTCAGCAAAAAAAAGAAAATACAATCTAAACGGTTAGTTTTTATTACCAAGTTTAATGAAGCAAGTTACAGTATTAATAATATCATTAGAAAATACTGGTCAATTTTACAAAAGAGTTTTCCTAACATCGAGCATTTTCAGAATTTACCTTTATCCTCTTACCGTAGACCCCCTAATCTTAGGGATAAATTAGTACGATCTATGGTCCCTAGTAGGGGTACTTCTCAATCCACTATTACTGGACTTTCTAGACTTGGTTGTTTCCCATGCTTAAGTTGTGTAAATTGTTCCTTTATGCATAAAGGGAACTCTTTTATTCATCCAAATACACATATTGAGTATAAGATCAAATTTTACTTGACATGCAGTTCTGACTGGATAGTCTATGTGTTGTGGTGTCCATGTCAGTTATTGTATGTAGGTGAGACTAAATGTGATATGCGTACTTGTTTAAACAATCAGAGACATACAATACGTAAAAAGCGTGAAGACTTACCTGTATCAAAACATTTTTCTGACTTGGGTCACACTGAACGTGATCTAAAATTCATGATAATAGATCATGTACCGATACCTAAAAGAGGTGGTGACCGCTTGATTTTACTTAAGAAGCGTGAGTTGGAATGGATTTTTCGATTAAAAACTCTCAAACCACTAGGTCTTAATGTAGACTTTACCATTTCCCATAAGATGAGGTCTTAATATTTTTCCTCCTTTCTTGATCCCCCCGCACTACCTGTGTAGACATGACAATATGTTTTTAATTTATATTAATTAATTTTTGATTTTTTTAATTTTTTCTTTCAGATTTTGTCTGGAAAAGTATTAGGAGGCCGGGACAATTGGACTCACACCTCTTGTCTGTATGCGTATTTTGCCAATTTTTTTTTATATTTATGGTCAGTTTTGGAAAGGCGTTGGAGTACGCCATTACTAATTTTTCTTATATGTTCTGTATGCCTATATATAAGCCTTGTAGGGCGGTCACAATGGACAATGTTGGGATGTTGAGGACTGTAGTTGGCGTTGGAGTTCGCCTACACCGACTCATTGAGGGGAATGAGGCTGAGTGACTTGATTCCCACTGTGGATCGCTGTTGCTTCGCGTCTTTTAGGTGGTGTGGTGTCTCTCCCTATTGGGGGAGATAACTGCATGTAACCTTCCCCTAAATATGTAACTGGTGTTTATGGTTCCTCCAGACCTGTATTCCTGTGTTCTGTTCCTGTTATAGGCTGTTTAACTGATGCGCTCTGTTGTCCCGTTATTGCCTACGATCGTACTGCGCAAGCGCGCTCAAGCTCGGGAAAGAGAAGCGTCTGGCAACCTTGGAAACCCTGAACAAATCAACAGTGTATCGTTGGGCATGCGCATTACATTCTCAGGGACGCCGTCTCCCGGAAATATGTTGTTAGTGTGAGTCTGATTATGTTCCCTGCCTCCTTCTGTTTGTAATTATCTAATGGTATTTGTAATGTTTCTGTAATTACTGTAATGGATGTTTTATCTTTATTACACGATTGGCACTGGTCACTAGCATTGTCACTTTATATATTGATATATTTTCATCATGACTGTAATACAATATGACTGTGTTTTATCTTAATTATCATGATTATTGATCACTATATACACTCACCGGCCACTTTATTAGGTACACCTGTCCAACTGCTCGTTAACACTTAATTTCTAATCAGCCAATCACATGGCCCAACTCAGTGCATTTAGGCATGTAGATATGGTCAAGACAATCTCCTGCAGTTCAACCGAGCATCAGTATGGGGAAGAAAGGTGATTTGAGTGCCTTTGAAACGTGGCAGGGTTGTTGGTTTGCCAGAAGGGCTGGTCTGATTTATTTCAGAAACTGCTGATCTCCAGGATTTTCACGCCACAACCACCCTCTAGGGTTTACAGAGAATGGTCCGAAAAGAAAAAAACATCCAGTGAGCGGCATTTCCTGTGGGGCGGAAATGCCTTGTTGATGCAGAGGTCAAAGGAGAATGGGCAGACTGGTTCGAACTGATAGAAAGGCAACAGTGACTCAAATAGCCACCCGTTACAACCAAGGTACGCAGAAGAGCATCCTGAACGCACAGTACGGCGAACTTTGAGGCAAGATGGGCTACAGCAGCAAAAGGGACCACAACCGGGTGCCACTCCTTTCAGCTAAGAACAGGAAACTGAGGCTCCAATTTGCCAAGCTCATGGAAATTGGACAGTAGAAGATTGGAAAAACGTTGCCTGGTCTGATGAGTCTCGATTTCTGCTGCGACATTCGGATGGTGGGGTCAGAATTTGGCGTCAACAACATGAAAGCATGGATCCATCCTGCCTTGTATCAACGGTTCAGGCTGGTGGGGGGGTGGTGTCAGGGTGTGGGGAATATTTTTTTGGGCCACTCTTTGGGCCCTTGGTACCAATTGAGCATCGTTGCAACACCTTGTTGAATCTATCCCACGAAGAATTGAGGCTGTTTAAAAGGCAAAAGGGGGTCCAACCCGTTACTAGCATGGTGTACCTAATAAAGTGGCCGGTGAGTACATATACCTTCTATAATCACTTGCAATATGCTTGACAAAGGCTCTGTGAGGGAGCTGAAACGTTGCATTCTTTGAGCATTGGAGGAATAAAGTCTCTATTTTGCTTCAAATTCATTGTGGAGTGCCATGGATTTTTTGCTACATATATATATATATATATATATATATATATATATATATATATATATATATATAATATATATGTATATATATATTTTAGATAGGTAGATAGATAGATAGATAGAAAAGGCACAAATGAATGCTTCTATAAAGGGCCTGAAAATCTAAAGATCGACAAGGTTAAAGGAGCTCTGTGAGAGCCTAATGTACTGTAATTTAGTACTCTCTTTGGTGCAGTAAATGTCCGCTATATATGTTGTAATAAAACTACATAGCATTGTTATATGCCATAAAATTTTGCCACTCCAGCTAAAATCACCTATTGTGTAACTGAAAATGATAAACAAGTAGGCAAAACTTAAATTCTGGTTACAAAACAAAGAGTGGGATGTCGAAATAGAACAAGAGAGGGTCAGTAAAATTGACTTATTTAAAGATTAACATGAAAAAATAAAATATCTAGACAGAAAGGTTTTAACTTTATTGCATGACGTCCAATAAAACAGCGGTGTCCACATACTATCAATAGATGTTTTTGGCAGAGAGTTATGGTCCTGCTTAGCAGAGCATGCATGTGTTCTCAAGAGCAGAGACAACTATGGACATACATCACCATCTACAGAGACAACAAGGGGATCTGTTGAAATTCATCATACCTGATGTTGGTGGGGTGAGTCAGGAGGTCATAAAGAAGTCAGTCAATTCTGCAGCTTTTGCCAACTATTTACATTTTCCATGAAGCAGTATATGTGTGTGCAAAAGTCTTCTACTGATAAGCTCCAACCAATGGAAATATAGCCCTTACAGTAGATAACAAGCTTTGGCACAGGAGTTTAACCAAGATTTATTTTATTTCCTTTTTTTAGCATCAAGAATGGAAACCAAAAATGCATCAATGTAATTAGAATTCTACTAATAATAATCTCTCCACTGCAGCTAGCTCCAGCACCAGCAGCGGTCGTGCATGATCCACAGAAACAGTACAGAAACATACAATAAGTACCAAATGTTACCACTCACATCACCAATAAATTGCAGCATCTCCTGTACCAGAAGACATTCATTTATAAAGAAAAATATAATGGGCGACATGTATGAAGCTCGCCACGTCGGAGCGCACCTTTTCGCCAGTTTTCGGGCGAAATTTGCGCCTGATTTATGTCGGAGCTGGGGTGTGCTCATACATAGCATGTAAAGTCCGCCGCGCCTCGCCAGTGTGTGGGGCGCAGTGTGGGACTTAGGCACAGTGCAGCGCTGCGCCTATGATTCGCCGCCCGAGGTAGTGCGCTCATACATAGCATGTAAAGTCCACCGCTCCTCGCCAGTGTGTGGGGCGTAATACGGGACTTAGGCGGAGAAGGGACTGCGCCGAACATGTATTCCGATTCGAGACAGGCTGGAAAACAGCGAGAAATCATTAAAGATGTCCGTGCGGAGTATGAATCAAAAAATCGCCTTTATAAAGGTGTCAAACATTATCAGAAAAAGAGCTCAAATCTACAAAAAAAAATACAGAAATAAAATTTACTTTCCAAAAATCAAGAACGGCGCGATATCGGGAATTTGGATATTGAAAATTGCCGGGAAATACAGCAATTCAAACTCTGTAAGCTATTCTCATTGGTCGGCATAAACCAGCCAATCAGAATAGGAGCGACAGTGAACCATTATAACCTATGGAGAAGAATTGACCAATCAAATTCAAAGGCGGAACAGTTCAAAATACAGTAAAAAGGCAGAAAAGAGCTGATTGGCTGAGCTAGCGGGGACTTGGCTAGCTCAGCCAATCAGAATAGGAGCGACAGAGACCCATTAAAATCTATGGAGAACTATTGACCAATCAAATTCAAAGGCAGGACAGTTCAAAATATAGTAAAAATGCAGAAAAGAGCTGATTGGTTGAGCTAGCGGGGGCTTGGCTATCCCGGCCAATCAGAGAGCGAGCTACCTGTCCCATTGTAGTCTATGGAGAGATCGGCGCAATGCAATCTCGGCGCTCTGCGCCGTGCGGCATGGAGTATGATTAAAAAAATCATTTTTATTAAGTGTAAAATATTATCTGAAAAAGAGCTGAAACCTTCTATAAACATAAATCAGTTAAACCCCGAACAACGCGTTTGTCGCCGAGACCGGCTCTACATAGGGAATTGCAATAGAGAGAATCGCCGGGAAATACAGTAATTCAAATTGTTTAAGCTCTTCTCATTGGTCGGCATAAACCAGCCAATCAGAATAGGAGCGACAGTGGCCCATTCTAACCTATGGAGGAGTATTGACCAATCAGAATAGGAGCGACAGGGACCCATTATAACCTATGGAGAAATATTGACCAATCATATTCAAAGGCGGGACAGTTCAAAATACAGTCAAAATTCAGAAAAGAGCTGATTGGTTGAGCTAGTGGGTGCTTGGCTATCCCGGCCAATCATAGCGCGAGCTACTTTCTCATAGAGTTCTATGGTAAAAGAAATGCAGAGCGAGCTCTGTTTGTGATTGGCTAAGTTAAAAGAGGCGCGGTTATTTGGACCAATGGGAGAGCGAGCGACGCTCTTATGGGTTTTCTAATGCAATCTGGAATAAAACTGTACATTGCCGAAATCAAATGATAAGACTACAGAAGTTGTCCCGACCTGTATATAAAATGAACAATAATATAGGGGTAAAGAAAAAAAAAAATAATTCATTAGTATGGGTGTAACAAAAATAAAGAAATAAACATGATTTTATTGAATTAATATTTTTTTTTCGTTACCCCCATATTATTGATCATATAGGGTTATATGATAGAGAAGCTGAGCTCTGTGATATATAAGGTTATATAATAGAGGGAGAGGAGCTGAGCTGTGTGATATATAGGGTTATATGATAGAGGAGAGGAGCTGAGCTCTGTGATATATAGGGTTATATGATAGAGGAGAAGAGCTGAGCTCTGTGATATATAGGGTTACACTCATAAGAAATGCAAAAATGCTCAAATACTATCTGGGCTAGTCCTTGCTTTATGCTTGCTTGTGGGTCTTCGCTGTGTTTTCCTGTAGATCCGAGCGCCGCCGGCCAAGCGGTTACACACGCCAATTCCACACAGGGTTTCCGGGCGCTTACTCAGAAAGAGGCTTGCACCGCAATCAACTCCCAGCTCCGACGTAGGTAAACAAACAGCTTTATTATGCAGATTAAAATGACAGCAAAGCACAAACAGATGTCACAGCATATGGGAAAGCAGCTAACTGACGCGTTTCGAGTTTAACACTCTTGCTCACAGTACATGTATGTATGTATGTTTGGCTGCTATATTTATAAAAGATCTAAAACCAATGGGCTGCAATTTCCCAATCACATGTTCAATCAACGTATTCCGTTTAAAGGGAAACACACTTCTGTATCAATAAAACATATGCAAAATTAATATATCACATACACATTCACATATTCCATTTACAGGGGAAACACACTTGTATGTCCATACAATATATGCAAGTTATATATACTATCAATGATGTTAATAATATCTATCAAGGTGTACCACTTATATATAAACACCTATCTCACTTCCCACATCTTATGTTTACAAATATATATAATATGTGTATGGTATCGATGATATATGCCAAATATATGGAAAACATATTCTATTATATACATAAGGATATTCTTAATAGATATAGAACAGGTCTGTTCTATAGTTGAGACCTTGCGGTATCCTTGTACCTAGCCTAAGGATCCAATAGGCCTCCCTTAACCTCAATTTTTTGTCCCAATCACCCCCTCTCTCGGGACATGTGACCTGTTCTATAGCATAATATTTTAAACTCGTTGTGTTCCCTTCATGGCAATCCAGGAAATGTCTGGCGGCTCCTGACATAGTTCCCTGTTTTTTCTTGACACTTGTTACATGCTCCATTATATGGGTTTTAACTTTACGTGTGGTGCTACCCACATATTTTTTCTGGCATGTTGTGCACTCAATAATATATATCGCATGGTGTGTGTTGCAATTCATGAAACTTTTTATCTCAAATTTCTCAGACATCTTTGCATCTTTAAATACATTTGTTTTTTATGCTCAAATTGCACACATTGCATCTATTACCTCCACACATAAAGAAACCCTTTTGGGCCAGCCAGGTTCTTCCCTGGGTTACTACTGTTTTGTAGGTACTAGGTGAAATTAAATTACCTAAGTTCTGATTTCTCTTTGGAATGCATACTACTCCTTCCTCTAATATTTCGGCCAAGATTTCATCTTGTCGCAATATGTTGACATTTTTATGGAATGTAGCTTTAATTTCCCTGTAGTTCCTGCTATATTTGGTGGTAAATACTATCTTTTTATTATTGAACTTATCACATGTCTCACAATCAGTATTTTCTAGGAGCTCTTGCTGCGTCTTCCCCTTAATTTTGGATTTTGCTCTCTCCAAATCTCTCCTGGAATACCCTCTCTCCTCCAATCTTTTGTTTATAGCCTTAACTGCCCCTTCAAAATCTTTATCCAGAGTACAGAGTCTGCGGGCTCGTACATATTCGCCATAAGGTATGGCCTTTATAGTATCCGTAGAGTGGCAACTATTTGCTCTCAAAATAGAGTTGCCAGAATTGGGTTTGCGATATAGGGTTGTTACTACCCTTTTCCCTACACTGTCACCCCTTAGAAAGACATCCAAAAAAGGAATCTCATTTTGGTTCCAAACTCCTGTAAACCGCAAATTGAACGGATTTGAATTGAGGTACTCCAGGAAGGGTTGTATGAGCGCTACATCGCGACCCCAAATTATTAGGAGGTCGTCGATGTAGCGCCCATACCAGACTATGCAGTCCATAAAAGGCAACGAATCTCTATGTGAACGCCTGAGTACATGGGTAGATCAACATTTGCAGCCCATTGTTTGCAAGCTACCAGGCTACATAAAAGATACGAAATCAATACTCAAAATCATGTCAGGGAGACCCTGGGAAGATAACTATACATGGATAGGCTGCGACGTAGTCAGCCTATATTCATGCATACCCCATGATGTAGCCCTAATCAATGTTACTTTTTTCCTAAAACAAAATAGTGGACATAGTAATGAGGTCCAGGATTTCCTTTTACAGGCAATAGAATTTCTCCTTAAGAGCAATTATTTCAAATTTGATAAAAACTACTTCCTGCAATTAGTGGGAGCACCCATGGGAGCGACAGCATCACCTTCGTTGGCTAATATAACAATGGCATGGTGGGAGCACCATGTCATTTATCATGCTAACAATCCTTTTATGGACTGCATAGTCTGGTATGGGCGCTACATCGACGACCTCCTAATAATTTGGGGTCGTGATTTAGCACTCATACAACCCTTCCTGGAGTACCTCAATTCAAATCCGTTCAATTTGCGGTTTACAGGAGTTTGGAACCAAAAAGAGATTCCTTTTTTGGATGTCCTCCTAAGGGGTGACAGTGTAGGGAAAAGGGTAGTAACGACCCTATATCGCAAACCCAATTCTGGCAACTCTATTTTGAGAGCAATAGTTGCCACTCTACGGATACTATAAAGGCCATACCTTATGGCGAATATGTACGAGCCCGCAGACTCTGTACTCTGGATAAAGATTTTGAAGGGGCAGTTAAGGCTATAGACAAAAGATTGGAGGAGAGAGGGTATTCCAGGAGAGATTTGGAGAGAGCAAAATCCAAAATTAAGGGGAAGACACAGCAAGAGCTCCTAGAAAATACTGATTGTGAGACATGTGATAAGTTCAATAACAAAAAGATAGCATTTACCACCAAATATAGCAGGAACTACAGGGAAATTAAAGCTATATTCCATAAAAATGTCAACATATTGCGACAAGATGAAATCTTGGCTGAAATATTAGAGGAAGGAGTAGTATGCATTCCAAAGAGAAATCAGAACTTAGGTAATTTAATTTCTCCTAGTACCTACAAAACAGTAGTGACCCAGGGAAGAACCTGGCTGGCCCAAAAGGGTTTCTTTATGTGTGGAGGTAATAGATGCAATGTGTGCAATTTGAGCATAAAAACAAATGTATTTAAAGATGCAAAGATGTCTGAGAAATATGAGATAAAAAGTTTCATGAATTGCAACACACACCATGCGATATATATTATTGAGTGCACAACATGCCAGAAAAAATATGTGGGTAGCACCACACGTAAAGTTAAAACCCGTATAATGGAGCACGTAACAAGTGTCAAGAAAAAACAGGGAACTATGTCAGGAGCCGCCAGACATTTCCTGGATTGCCATGAAGGGAACACAACGAGTTTAAAATATTATGCTATAGAACAGGTCACATGCCCCGAGAGAGGGGGTGATTGGGACAAAAAATTGAGGTTAAGGGAGGCCTATTGGATCCTTAGGCTAGGTACAAGGATACCGCAAGGTCTCAACTATAGAACAGACCTGTTCTATATCTATTAAGAATATCCTTATGTATATAATAGAATATGTTTTCCATACATTTGTGCATATATCATCGGATACCAATACACATATTATATATATTTGTAAACATAAGATGTGGGGAAATGAGATAGGTGTTTATAATATAATGGTACACCTTGATAGATATTATTAAAAAATCATTGATAGTATATATAACTTGCATATATTGTATGGACATACAAGTGTGTTTCCCCTGTAAAATGGAATATGTGAATGTGTATTGAATATATAATTTTGATATGTTTTATTGATACAGAAGTGTGTTTTTCCCCTTTTAAACGTAATACGTTGATTGAACATGTGATTGGGGAAAATTGCAGCCCATTGGTTTTAGATCTTTTATAAATATAGCAGCCAAACATACATACATGTACTGTGAGCAAGAGTGTTAAACTCGAAACGCGTCAGTTAGCTGCTTTCCCGTATGCTGTGACATCTGTTTGTGCTTTGCTGTCATTTTAATCTGCATAATAAAACTGTTTGTTTACCTACGTCGGAGCTGGGAGTTGATTGCGGTGCAAGCCTCTTTCTGAGTAAGCACCCGGAAACCCTGTGTGGAATTGGCAGATATATAGGGTTATATGATAGAGGAGAGGAGCTGAGCTCTGTGATATATAGGGTTATATGATAGAGGAGAGAAGCTGTGCTCTTTGATATATAGGGTTATAAGATAGAGGAGAGAAGCTGAGCTCAGTGATATATAGGGTTATATGATAGAGGAGAGGAGCTGAGCTGTGTGATATATAGGGTTATATGATAGAGGAGAGAAGCTTAGCTCTGTGATAATAATGGTTATATATGAAAAGAGGAGAGAAGCTGAGCTCTGTGATATATAGGGTTATAATGATAGAAGAGGAGCTGAGCTCTGTGATATATAGGGTTATATGATAGGGTAGAGAAGCTGAACTATGTGATATATAGGGTTATTTGATAGAGGAGAGCAGCTGAGCTCTGTGATATATAGGGTTATATGATAGAGGAGAGGAGCTGAGCTCTGTGATATATAGGGTTATGTGATGGAAGGACACGAGCTGAGCTCTGTGATATATAGGGTTATATGATAGAGGAGAGGAGTTGAGCTCTGTGATATATAGGGTTATATGATAGAGGGGAGAAGCTGAACTCTGTGATATATGGGGTTATATGATAGAGGAGAGAAGCTGAGCTCTGTGATATATAGGGTTATATGATAGAGGAGAAGAGCTGAGCTGTGTGATATATAGGGTTATATGATAGAGGAGAGAAGCGAGAAGCTGAGCTCTGTGATATATAGGTTTATATGATAGAGGAGAGGAGCTGAGCTCTGTGATATATAGGATTATATGATAGAGGAGAAGCTGAGCTCTGTGATATATAGGGTTATATGATAATGGAGAGTGTCGGAGATCTGTGATATATAGAGTTATATCAGAGAGGGAGATAAGCTGGGCTCTGTGATACAATGGGTTAGTTATATCATAGAGGAGAGAACATGATCTCTGTGACATAGGGTTATATAGATCAGGGAGAGTGCTGTGAAAATAAAAGGGAACAAAGCGCAATACCTAGTGCAGCACAATTAAAAGTATTTGAAAAATAAATGTGAGTTGATATGCTCACCTGGTGGTGTTGTACTTTTGACAGTACATCACGTCTCTGTAGCATAAACCTAATCCCTCTGAAGCTCTGTTGCAATAAAAAAAAGCTGCACCTCGGCTTTACCGGGAGGAATACATATTTATAGGGGGTAGAAATATTCTTCGCTTAAAGAATATGTGATTCTAAAATGGCACTAATGCTTTTATAGTGAGGGCACAAATTTTATATATAAGTCTAGATTAATTCATTGGAAATAAAGTGGTTGCCAGTATTAAAAAAAAGTAAATTATTTCATTAGCAAACCCCTAATTTCAGAAAAAACATTGCTATAAAGCATATGTAATAGAAAGTAAGGTTTGGTGTTTCTCCAGCACTCATGGCTGGCTTCATCAGAGAGGAGAGAATGAGAGAAAAGTTGAGCTCTGTGATACACAGTGTCAGGGACAGGGGATACGAGGGGGGAATATTGAGGGCACACAATAAAGGAAACAGAGAATACATTTCCACTGTCAACTTCAATTATGCACCTGGGAGAAGTAAAATCACCCGCAAAGGAGTCTCTAGGACAAATCCGTCTCGGACACAACAACAGCCCCCACCTCCTTCTGCACAACATGGATTGTTACCAAGGGATGCGCTACCCCACAACAGCTCATAATCTGGCTCATACGTACCCCCAAACACATACACTGACACCACCTTTCAATTTACGAGTAAAAAGACTACAAATACTACCAGTCACGTGCACCAGCAGTCACGGAAACTCTTTGGCGATATACAGGGTTCGTTAGGGTAAAAAAGCAAAACTATCAAAGTTTTAAAGGGGTTGTCTCGTTGCAACAGTTGATCTCTTTTTCTGCTGGTTACCAAGCAGAGCTTGTAAAATGGAGGGGTGCATTTCTCCTCCCAGCAGGGGGTATCTTCATTCTCTGCAGACACGCCCTACAGTGTGCACGTGAGGAATCATTCTGTGAGCTAGGGGAAGGGAGAGGTTCTCAGCTGTCATTGGAATCATTGGAAGTGAAAAGCTAAGTGTAATTCCATAGTGTAGATCTAAATTTCTCGCTTTATCTACATACTTTGTAACTAGAATGGGCATTGACATTCAGTACTCTGGGAAAAATGGGTGATTTTTTTTTTTCTCTGTCTCTCTCTCACACAGTGATATATCCTGCAGATTATTATACCTCTGACCTCTGCAGATTTGTAGAGCAAAACTGTACACTTTGCTTGTGTTTACATGGGATGGCACATCTGTCTCATAAGTGTTTACCTGGGTCCTTGCATCTGTCTCACAAAAGTTTACGTGGGACTACACATGCGATTTACGTGGGTCCGCCGTTGCAAGACTACACATCTTACATGGGACTGCTCTGTTTTCTCTTTCTGTTTTACATGGGACTGCACATGAGATTTACATGGGTCTCTCTCTCCCTCTCCCACCTTGTACATATATTGCCGTCCGTGACCTGGGTGGGACAGAACACTCAGCCGACAGCCAGTAATACATTAATGTAACCCAACCTGGGATCAAACGCGATTGCTAAGCAGCCCATTCTCATGAACCATAGCACTTTGCTAATGGTAACCAAGGACGGAAATCCTTAGATTTTTTGGTCCCCTCATTTTAAACTATGATCTTCATAGTGAGACAATCCCTTTAAGCTTTAATATACAGGTACAATGCTTAGTTACAAAAATTAAAAAAATAACAGACATATATAAAATGTGCAGTACATATGCTGGATTAGATATATGGGCATTTCACACAGCAGGCTTAGATACAGCCCCTTCAGGTGCTGGGTTGTCCTTGATAGGAAAAGGGGACTTCAAATAGATTCCTGGCAATTAGTTTTTTCTATTTTTTGTTATGTATACAGTTCTAGTTATAAATAGATCCTGTGAGAGATCTTTATATTGACCCTTGATATATTTATGTATATTAATTAGGTCACTCTTAAGCCATCTTTTCTGTAAACTAAATAACTCTGATTTTGCTACTTTTTCTGGGTATTGTAGTCCAACAATTTCCTTTATTAATTTTGTTTAAAGTATCAAATGCTTTAGAAAAATACAGACATATGACATCAAATGCCACACTCCGATCCAGTCTAGAACTAACCTCCTCACAGGAGCTTATGGGATTAGTTTGACAGGACCGATCTTTCTTAAACCCGTGCTGGAACTGAGTTAAACATTTATTTTCAGTGAGATAGTCCAGGATGGCATCTCTTAGAAAATCTTCAAAAATTTTACCTACAACAGAGGTTAAACTTACCGGCCTATAGATTCTAGGATCACCTTTTGTTATGCCCCAGTTCCTTGGTACATTCAAGGAACACAGTCCATAAATATTAAAAGTAGGGGGCCTGTCTATCCCATTACTTAATTCCCTTAGAAAATGGGAGTGTATAGCATCAGTAACTGGTGATTTGTGTTTTTAATCTTCTTAAGGGGAAACTGCACTTCTTCCTGGGTTAGAGAGAATAGATTTAAGTTGGTGTTCCTTATGCCTTTTCACATCAACATGAAGGTCATTTTCCTCTGTAAATACAACAGAGAAAAAAATGTTTAATAGATTTGCTTTCTTCTAATCACCCTCTACAATCCCTCCCTCACTACTTTTCCAATATGCCTTTCTGTCTCCAGCTTTGCTGTCTTTATCATTTACAGTGGGGAAAAAAAGTATTTAGTCATCCACCAATTTTGCAAGTTCTCCCACTTCAAAATATGAAAAAGGCCTGTAATTGAGATCATAGGTAGACCTCAACTATGAGAGACAAAATGAGAAAACAAATCCAGAAAATCACATTGTCTGATTTGGAAAGAATTTATTTACAAATTATGGTGGAAAATAAGTATTTGGTCAATAACAAAAGTTCATCTCAATACTTTATTATATATCCTATGTTGACAATGACAGAGGTCAAACGTTTTCTATAAGGCTTCACAAGGTTGGCACACACTGTTGCTGGTATGTTGGCCCATTCTGTAGCGGACTTGGTAGTGGATCCGCAGGACCACCGCAGCGATGATAGCTAAGCCACGCCAGGGAACGGAATCTAAGTAGCCCCCGGTTTTCACCAGAGCCCGCCGCAAAGCGGGATGGACTTGCTGCGGCTTGAGGCTACCAGGTCGTCCCCCCTGATGTGACTTGCCTGCAGCGGCAGCCGAGGTGCAGCGAGGTACAAAAAACGTAATCCAAGAGTCGTAGTGGTGGGCAGGCAGTATGGTCAGGGCAGGCGGCAATGGTTCGTGGTCGAGGACAGGCGATAAGGTCAGGGCAGGCGGCAGAGGTTCGAGACAGAAACGTAGCAGGTCTGGTACA
>JAODAL010015971.1:0-82118 GCA_025379985.1 Phyllomedusa bahiana | reverse complement strand
ACTATATTTAAAAGTAGTATTATTCCCTATACATTGTTAATATGAAAGGTGATTTTAATAAGCCTTTTCTTGTGTTCCTCACAGACTCCCATCACAGCCTCCTGAAGATGAAAAATGGTAAGTTTCTCAGTGGCTCTCATTAGTCATACATAAGAAAAATGCTTCTAATGAAAGCTTGTGACATAATTACAGTGTTATGAAAAGAGATTCTCAAATTATTTCTGTTGTTTTGCCACTTAAGGCTCTGATATTACTAAATATAAATGGCGCTGCGCTGGTTTACTACTATAAATCGTCTCCAGTTGTGCTCTAATAAGGAGGGAAAGCTGATTTCAGGCCTTCATTTTGTGCCCTCCTGATGTGTAAAAAATTTAGATTGGTGGTTGCCAAACTTCGGGACGCTTGTAGTTGTACCTAATTGAATGAAGGCGTTTACATCCTAAATATTCAGAAAACTTTAAGTGTCGCTCGGACCTGTAATTCTGGCACCATACATTACTAAAAGATTTTCCCCCAGTTGTATGTAAATAAGGGGTTTGTTTTATCTCATGAGAAATTCAACAAGTTTCTTTACGTATTTTCAGAAGCTAACCCTTTGCTTGGGTGCCTTTTGGCAGCTTTTTTGTAGAAATTTTTTTGTCTTCAATTTAATAAGTTTTAGCGCTTTTAGGCCACGTGTTTGAATTTTCAACTGTGTAGGTGGTTAATGGGTTTTGGTGAACTCTGTGAATAATTGTAACCGTCTCTGTCTGATAAAGCTGTCGGTAAAGAGAGTGCAACAGCATAGACAAAAGGGCACGTTTTGAGTGACACTTCGGGTATAAGCATATATGTGTATATCTCACAAAACTCAGTACACTCGTCACATTTTTGTAAATATTGTATTATATCTTTTCATGGGACAATGCTGGAGATATGACACTTTCATACAATGTAACGTAGTCAGTGTACAGCTTGTATAACAGTTTAAATTTGGTGTGCCCTCAAAATAGCTCAACACACAACCATCAACGATTAAACCGCAAGCAACGAAAGAGAGAACACTCATAAGTGAAAATGGACAAATTACTCCAAATTTTCTCTTTTCCCTCCGCTATGTCATGTGACTCATTAGTGTTACAAGGTCTCAGGTGTGGATGGGGAGCAGGTGTGTTAAATTTGGTGTTATTTCTCTCACACTCTCTCATACTGTTCACTGGAAGTTCAACATGGCACCTCATGGCAAAGAACTGAGGATTTGAAAAAAATAATTGCTGCTCTACATAAAGATGACCTAGGCTCTACGAAGATTGCAATCGCCCCGAAACTGAGTTGCAGCCTGGTGGCCACGACCATACAGCAGTTTAACAAGACAGGTTCCACTGGGAATAGGCATTGCCATGGTTGACCAAAGAAGTTGAGTGCACGTGCTCACCGTCTTATGCAGGGATATCCAGGGATGAGTGCTGCCAGCATTGCTGCAGGGGTGAGGTGTCAGTCTGCCAGTGCTCAGGCCATGCGACGCACACTGCATCAAATTGGTCTGCATGGCTGCTGTCCCAGAAGGAAGCCTCTTCTAAAGATGATACACAAGAAAGCATGTAAAAAGTTTGCTGAAAACGAGCAGACTAAGGACATGGATTACTGGAACCATGTCCTGTGGACTGATGAGCATCTGTGCGGCATCCTCAAATGGAAGCTGGAGGAATGCAAGGTCCCAGCTCCATGATGACATCATGGAGTGCAAAAGGATCCCAGTGGCACCCTGTGAGGCTATAGTGAACTCCATGCCCAAGAGAGTTCAGGCAAAGCTGGGAAATAATGGTGGCTTTACAAAGTATTGACACTTTGGGCAAAATGTGTCCATTTTCACTTTGAGGCGTACTCACATTGATGGCCATGTTGAGTTATTTTGAGGTCACAACAAATTTACACTGATATACCAGCTATACACGTACTACTTTACATTGTATCTTGCGTGTCTTCCCATGAAAAAATATAGTACAATAGTCCCACAATTGTGACGGGTGTACTCACTTTTGTGACATACACACACACTCATGCTTATACCCAAAATGTCACCCAACACTTGCCCTTTTGTCTATGCTGTTGCACTCTCTTTATTGACATCTTTATCAGAGACGTTTCAAATCATTCACAGAAGTCACCGAAACCCATTGGGTGTATGTGATCTGCAAGGATGAATACATACCAAAATTAGTAGTAAATGTTTTCCACATGGATGCCCAGACAATGCCACAAAAAATATTCCCTAGATAATAATGCTACCAGCTTGTGTTCTTCCAACAATGATTGCAGGGTGTTTGTTCTCTGTTTCTCATCCGACATGAAAACGTATATCCCTTCAAAAAAGCAGAAAATGTGACTCATCTGAGAAGGCAATCAACTGAGGTCCAATTCTGCTGTGACAGTTAGAGGTTTTATTATTACACGCTTTCGCAGACTTGAGCTATTTTTATCTGTTACAGCTTCAACTCCAGGGACGAGTCTCTCCTCCTAGTAGGCAGGTCTCTCCTCCCAGCAGGTGTGTCTCCCCTCACTGAAGAGTTGTGTCACAGCTCTGAAGACCTCCTGCAGTGTTCTCATGTCTGCAGAGCTCTCAGCTCCAGGCTGCACAAGCTCCGTGTAACCAGAGCACCTGCATTGCTGTAACCAGAACACCTGCATTACTGTAAGCAGTTATACATTCAGCATGAACTGAGGAAACAAATGTGAGGAATGCACTCTCCTCCCCTCTCTGTTATCAGGCAGGAGGTATAACAGACTGTACAAGGCTGTGTTATGTGGGGGGAGGAGGGGCAGGAGGGGGTGAGCAGTGTATAAGGCTGTGTTACATAAGGACAGAGTGAATCTAGCAGCTACAGACTCAGTCATTGCCCAGGTCCTTTACATAGAACTGTCACTGGGAGAAGGGGGATAGAGAGGAGCTGAGACAGTCTTCATTATACAGGTGAAGTCATCACAGGCAGTTCATTTCAATTTCAACAGCTCAGAGGGGAGTAAGCACAGAGTGCAGGCAGCCAGTCTCTGCACGGGGGGGCGTGTCCGAACAGACTGAATGAAATGTCAGTCTGCCAATCACGGAGAAGGGGACGTGTCCCGTTCACCTGCTGCAGAAATAGCTATAGATGCACAGATTAGCTCTTCTTTGCTATACTAAGTAATTTAAGAAGGGAATATCTCTCCTTAAGGAGAGCACCGAACGAACGGCTTGTAGAGTTTTTGTTTTGCCTTTTCGCCCTCTACTTAGCATCTGCATATCACAAGGCATTATGGGAAAGGGGCTGAGAAGCCCACAGCGCCCTCTGTTGGTTGTAACAAATCCTCAATTTGCTTTTGACCCACGAGTCTTGAGAAAGCAAAAAGGATTTTTTTAGCCAAGCCAGTATCTCTCATCTACAGACAACGCTGTTTCGGGATTTTTGTCCCTCTTCAGTGCAGAGTAGAGAAGATACTGGCTGGCTGTGTGGGAGGGCGCTGTGGGCTTCTCAGCCCCTTTCCCATAATGCCTTGTGATATGCAGATGCTAAGTAGAGGGCGAAAAGGCAAAACAAAAACTCTACAAGCCGTTCGTTCGGTGCTCTCCTTAAGGAGAGATCTTCCCTTCCTGAGCTACCCGATGCCTCCCACACAGCCAGCCAGTATCTTCTCTACTCTGCACTGAAGAGGGACAAAAATCCCGAAACAGCGTTGTCTGTAGATGAGAGATACTGGCTTGGCTAAAAAATCCTTTTTGCTTTCTCAAGACTCGGTGGGTCAAAAGCAAATTGAGGATTTGTTACAACCAACAGAGGGCGCTGTGGGCTTCTCAGCCCCTTTCCCATAATGCCTTGTGATAAGTAATTTAAGTAATGCAAGCCAATTACACAAGTGCTTATTTTTACTGTCCACCATCATTAGAGATATGATCCTTGTAGCGAGAAAACCCCTTTAAAACCTTTTTTTGCCAGTGCAACTTGGCAAAGGTGCAGTGAACATCCATCTGCTTCAGAGGCGCATATGCAGTTGGTTTCACTGAATTGTTGTTTTCAACACATGTCTGCTAGCCCCTGGTTCATTTTGGAGCTGCTCCACTGTAGCGTGTCGGTCCACCATTGCTCATCTTTGTAGCCGACGTTCACCTCTCCTATGTGTAGATATAGACAGTTGAGTCACATTTTGACCATTTCTAGCTTTGATGACGGCAGCGCGTAGCTCATGAAGAAATTGTGGTGAGCTGTTTTGGTGGGTAGGTGTGTTGTCGGCTGTCTGCACACACATCCCTCGTTGCTGTCATATAGATACATAATGCAGGAGTATGGGAAAGAAAATACCAGTGTAATCTACACTAGATCACTGCAGGCTCTGCACTTAGATCCTCACATGTGGAGGGCTATACAAAGTAAGTATTAGAAATAAAAACACTATGGATTGGTTGGAAATGCAAGGGATACCCCTTGCCAGGAGATCGTCAACTTTAACCGCAAGTGCAAAAAATGACTTTTTAATGTTTTGTATAGCATGTTATATGCGTTTTTTGGCCGAAAGAGTGGCATAATAAATGTTTGAATATATTTGAAAAAATGTATAAGAGTGATTTACCTACATATAGTGCATGATTGCTGGGTGGAGTGAAGGCGCCCACGAAATTTCACTCAAGCACAAGCGTTGGTAATTTATGTAAAGGTCCGGGTTAATGTTATAATGCCAATTGTCAGTTTATTCATACATTGCCTGGAGGACTAAGGCTATGTTCACATGGCGTAATTACGGCGTGTACAGTACGGCTGCAATTACGCCGGGTGATTTGGGAGTTGCGCTGATCAGCGCGTACTCCTGCGGCGTGGGAGGGGGGGGGGGGCGGCAGGGAGGAGGTGTAATCCGTAGTTCTATGAGAACTATGGATTACCGTAATTTCGGTGCACATTTCGCTCGTATTAGAGCGCAAATACGCCGCAAAATGCGAGCCGACATTAGCCAGTGTGAACATACCCGAACACACAACAGGGTTCTAATTAAAGTATCTACTAAAGCAAGCCTGTCATGAAAGTTCCCAGGTCTGTTAATACATACAATTTAAACTGCATCAGGAGCACAGGATAGGGTAACATGGACACAAAGAGGTTGTGTAGGATGCAGTGAGGCGCCTCATCTGGGGGAATGTCTCTATTTTGTGCAAGGATATTTATCTCTGATCTGGAAACAGGAAATCTCTTACCGGCTTGAGGTGGCTTTGAGACAGGGTGTGTGAATTGGATTTGATTGTAGATTGTTTGATATGAACCATGTATTACATCAGCTATCTACATACATGCGAGATCTGTATTCTGTTAAATGTTTCAGGATTTAATTCATACGTCGCGTGTGTTTAATTAAGATCTGTCGGGTTCATCTTCAAAGAAAAAAAAAAAATGCCTGTGTTAGTACCAAGGATCTCTGGGGAGAAAAGCCTCATTATCCAGAATTGATTAGATGAAGTCAACCAATAGACACCACATTATGTTAAGGAAACAAACATTTATCAATTCCTCAAGCCTGCAGATTTGGATAAATAGGGCCGTTCACACGGACTGCTTCTCAGAAGATGTAGGGCTCAAGGCAAGAGGATCTTTCATCCGCTCCGCCTTTTTACAGTCTTGTAGTAAAACTTAAAGGGGTTGTTTACCTCATTAAAAAAGTAATTTAAAGAGAACCGGTTACATAGATTATGCCCCCCTTGCTGAGGACTGTACAAACTAGTGCCAGACCTGCTGTTTCCAGCACTGTTTCCAGCACTGTTTCCCTTATTCTGTAAGATGTTATAATTTTCGAGTATTTAGTGCTAAAATCTGCAGTTTTAAGCCAGAAAAGAGTCATGAAGAATCGGTTTTTTTCATACCTCGCCCACCTGAGGCTAGCCTCGCCCACCTCAACTGATAAACCTATTACTTTAAGAGGTAGAAACATGAGAACTGCTAGGTGGGTGTGGCTAGCCTTTGGTGGGCGGGGCTAACACCTGCTCATGAATAAGATTTGAGCATTAAATGCTCTAAAACTACAGCATCTTACAGAGTAAGGGACACAGTGCTGGGAACAGCAGGTCTTACACTAGCTTGTGCTATCCTCAGCAAGGGGGTATAACCTATGTGACCGGTTCCCTTTAAATAGCTCCTGGGCCCCAAGTATAATAATCATAAAATAAGTTATACTCCCCCTTACGTATCCAGTTCCATGCCGTGACTTTCAAATGGGGACGTCACCGCTGCGGCCTCTGATTGGCTGCAGTGGTCACGTGCCACTAACTTAAGTCAGCATTAGAGCTGTTCACTTCCAGACAGTGATGTGTGTCAACAGAAGACCAGGGAGATCCACCACTGAAACTGGGGATTGGAGGAGGACGAGCATAACTTCTCTTTTTTTTTAATTGGGGTCTGAGAGCTGTTTAAATGACTTTTTAATAAGATAGACAACCCCTTTAACGGGTAATTCTCACATTGATTAGCTCTAAACCTTAAGGCAAGGGTAATTAAGATTATCACCAAATACATTGCTGATCTTGCATCCTGTCAGAATTTGAGCAGTTCTTATCTCCTGCTTGTGTACACAATCTTCTCTAGGTTACCGACCACCTTTTTCTGCTCTAGCAACCATGGCCGGGATAGTGATGTCACTTCCTGCTGTATCTTATCAGCATCACAGGGGCTTTTTTATGTTTTTTTTTCTGAAAAACTTTTAAAGCTTTGGAGCCTTCTACCCCACTGCTTAGACCCCACCATTATTGATTTCCCCCCAGCAGGTTTAACTAGGAATTGCAAGCTGAAATGGCAATCACTGGTGTAGAACCACCCACAGCCCGACTAGGAAATGTGAGCCTGAAGAGGTCTGTGAAGAGAAGGAATTGTGATGGATATTTTATGTTAAGTTTATTCTAAGAATGTTTTATAGTAGAATTCTTTTTTATCTTATGACCTAATTTCTCTTAAAGATAATGTATGCAAAGGGTCTCCCAATCATTTGTAGATTTTGAATCGATTGCAATCACAATATAAGAGGGACAAACCTCTGAAAGATAGAGTAGTATGCCTTTTACCTTTGTGTTATAGAGAACCTGTGGCCTATCCTAACTGCTTCGGTGTAGTTAATACATGCAGTCATTGTGAAGTAACAACTCTGGAGCATCTTCTCTTATAACTCTGTGCTGCTCCCCTCTTATTCCTTTTAGAAATATATTACTGAATCTGGCATGATAGCCCCTCATATATCAACTTGGTCAGCACGGTTTGGACAATTTCACACCATGCAGGGACATGCCTCTGATTGGTAATACCCAGCTTACAGATTCAGTAATACATTTGTAGAAGGAGTAACAGAGGACTAGCACAACACACAGTTACAAGATAAGATGCTCCAGAATCCTGTCTCAGGAAATACAACTTTTTACTAAAACAGACATGTCAGGAGATATCACAGGTCCTCTTTAAAGAGAACCTGTCACATAGTTTATGCCCCCCTTGCTGAGGGCAGCACAAGCTAGTGTCAGACATGCTCTTTCCAGCGCTGTGTCCCTTATTCTGTAAGATGCTGTAGTTTTTGTGTATTTAATGCTCAATTCGGCCGTGTTCAGCCAGAAGAGTCATTCAGAGTCAGTTTTTTTAAACCCCGCCTATCTGAGGTTAGCCCCGCCCACCTCAACTGATAAACCTATTACTTTGAATAGGTAGAAACGGGACTAACTGTTAGTGGGCGGGGCTAGACTTTGGTGGGCGGGACTAACACCTAGTGATGAATAAAATTTGAGGGGTAAATGCTCTAAATCTACAGCATCTTACAGAATAAGGAACACAGTGCAGGGAACAGCAGGTCTGTTTGTGCTGCCCTCAGCAAGGGGGGCATAACCTGTGACAGGTTCTCTTTAACCACCATTAATATGTAATTGAGGTTGATACAAATGTAGTAATTTTATGAGTGACCGTATTTTTTGGACTAGAAGATGCACCTAAGTTTTAGAGGAGTAAAATAGAAAAAAAAAATGAAGCAAAAAGTCTGGGCTGAAGTGTAGTTTTTATTGGTACCATTTTAGGATAGATGCGGCTTTTTAAACACTTTTTATTCCAATTTTTGGGGGATATGAAATTACCAAAAAAAACACAGTTTTGGCATTTGGAATTTTTCTTCCTCTATGGTGTACAGCAGGGGTCCCCAACTGCAGTCCTTAAGGCCCACCAACAGGTCATATTTTCTGGCTTTCCTTAGCATTGCACAGGTGATGTTATTATTGTCAGTGCATTCTGTGGGAGATCCTGAAAACATGACCTGTTGGTGGGCCTTGATGACTAGAGTTGGGGAGCCCTGGTGTACAGCGTATGGGATACATGATGTTATAGTTTAATAGATCGGACTTTTACAGATGTGAGGATACCATTTATGTGTAACTTTTTTTTGCAAAATGGCAAAAGTGGAGGGATTTCAACTTTAATATTTATTTTTTAACTTTTTTTTACTTTAATAATTAGTCCCCCTAGGGTACTTGACCACTAGGGGGGACAGTGCCATGTCCTATATACAGAAAGTATAATTTTTTTTCCATGTTTCCCTTCAGTATTATCAGAGGGGATTATGCATTTGTTGCCTATTGGAATCAGCGGATCATTTGTGTAATAGACATTAGTTCCTCTTCGCCAAAGACCTTTTTGATGACCATTTTCTGCTCTGACGAATTGATGTAAATTCCTTCTGCTATTAATTTAAAATTCCCCAATTGGGTATATGAAAATGAGTTTTCTAAATTAGACATTACCTTTCATTTCTGCTTTCCTTGCTCATATCATTTAGAGTGCTTGTTTTGTGTAATGTATAGTGGCCATTATTTTCTGCACAATGAGGTCTGGTTCATATATTGCTGTTACTGCATGTTTTTTTTTTGTGTTCCTCAACTGCGACAAAAAAATTCAGTATGAACGCATGCCAATGTCAAAATACGCATGCTTTTTTTTTTTTTTTTTTATTAAAAGAAGGTGGTAATTGACTGTAACTTGAAACACAGGTAAAACTTGGGTTAATTAAAAAACGTGTGCGTTTTTGATGCATTTAAAAAGCACAAGTAAAAAGACCCCAAAAAAATGCAACGCGAAAACCCAACCTAAAGCATAAATACCAGTTATGTTAAATGGCAAGAGCTTTTGCCACTGGGAGAAAAATTACAGACAAGTTACTAAAAAGAGATACATTTGAAAGTAGTTTTAAGATATAAGAAAGTAATAAATGTGAAATGCCGAAAAAAATTTACATTTTTCCATACTTGCCATGTTTCTCACATGTCATGGCATGGAGTGACTGACTATTAGTACGTTGGCATGATCACTTTTTATGTTTTTTTAATTTGGAATAACCAATCCCAGTATAGTAAAACGCAAACAAGACCTAACTATAGGATGTGTTAAAAATATTATGTAGAGGTACTATTATGGCTTGGAAGTCATCTAGAGAATTGTTTAAAGGGAACTTGTCACATAGGTTATGCCCCCTTGCTGAGGGCAGCACAAGGTAGTGTCAGGCCTGCTGTTTCCAGCGCTGTGTCCCTTATTCTGTAAGATGCAGCAGTTTTAGAGCATTTACACCTCAAATCTTATTCATGAGTAGGTGTTAGCCCCGCCCACCAAAGTGTCTAACAGATCAAAAGAAAAATTCCTAAAACAATAATCTTTAATAGATATGCATTAAAATAATTATCCTTTATATATAAAAATGGCCTCACACATATAGCCTCTATACACATATGCAACTGTATATGTATAAAGTACCCGGTGTATATCAGTACCTAAATACAAAAGCAAGTGGACAATGTCTAGCTAATCACAGCAAAAAAGACATTGTACCAAATACCTATTAGCAGGGAGAAGTGCCCCTATAAGAGGGAGGAAAATGTGGTCAAAAATGTGGTCAAAAACTCACGGTTCTGAAGACCTTGTCACAGTAGACTCCGTTGCCCCATTGGACCAGTATATACCATATAATAGAAAAGCACTATCGCTATCACTATACTAGTCCTATCCAGATAGAGCACTCGCCCGAAAAGGGCGACCCCACCTCTTGGCGAGCTCACCCCTAACTAACTAAATATACAGTAACATACATAAAGAACACAGACATAAGTCCCGACGCGTTTCCCCAAGATATGGTTCATCAGGGGATAATAATTATACATCTGTGATGAGAGATGATGATGGGCTATCCCCGCCCACTGACAGTTATTCACATGTTTCTACCTATTCAAAGGAATAGGTTTGTTAGTTGAGGTGGGCGGGGCTAGCCTCATGTGCGTGGGGTTTGAAAAAAACTGACTCATTGAAGGACTCTTTGAATGACTCTTCTGGCTGAATACTGCAGATTTGAGCATTAAATACACGAAAACTCCAGCATCTTGCAGAATAAGGGGCACAGCGCTGGAAACAGCAGGTCCGACACTAGCTTGTGCTGCCCTCAGCCAGGGGGGCAAAAACTATGTGACAGGTTCTCTTTAAACTCCTCTATTTCGTGAGTACCTGTCTTTATCAAGACACTGGTATTTATACTGGGGCAAGAGGAGAAACCGTTCTTGTTGTGGAGAGAGCAAGGCCTTCTCAGGGTGGAACTATTCCCCCTTACTATGAGAAATATTCATTTTCCAGTGCCTAGTTTCAACGGATTTGGGTTCTTGTTTTGGATACTTGTAAGACTTAACAGGGGATTGGAAAAATGCCTTCCCCTTTCTGCTATTGATACACAGAGTTACAACCTTCTCATCAAAGATACCCCTCTCCGGGAACAGACCTAGGCAGGACAGACAGGTTAACTCTGAGCAAAACCCCCCCTTGTTGTTATGAATTATTGGGCAGTTTTGGCTTTTTCCCTGTGCCTGAGGGGAGGGGAAGGGGGGACAGAAAGGGAAACGGACCGGCAAAAGTCACCCCTCAAACAACGATCAGGGTATTTGAACAATTTTTGAAAGTTGTAAGGGGGAGAAAATTTTTCTTTAATATTGTTTTTATTTATTATGTATATAATAGAAAATCATACCATTTTTCCAATATATACACTGTTAAAAACAAAAAAAAGAAGGGAAGACGTAAACACAATGTTACTCAATCACAGTTCTGTGAAATCAACCTGTCCAGTTATGAATCAACAATGATTGTGAATGAATTTCTCCTGCTGTTGTGCCAATGGAACAGACAACAGGTAGAAATGATAAGCAATTAGGAAGACAACTCCTATAAAGCAGTGGTTCTGCACTGACCATTTCTCTGTTCTCACCCTTTTTGGCTGTTTTTGGTCATTTGCGGGACGATTGGCATTTGCCAGTGGAAACCAAGATTGGCACATTTGACATTGGCACCCTGTGCTCTTCACAGATGAGAGCAGGTTCACACTGAGCACATGTGAAAAAGTCTGGAGACGCCGTGGAGAACATTCTGCTGCCTGCAACATCCTCCAGCATGACTGGTTTGGCAGTGGGTCAGTAATGGTGTGCGGAAGCCCTCCATGTGCTAGCCTTACTAAGGGTACGTTCAGTGCCTGAAATGCATAGACAACATTGCTCTTGTTGACTTTTGAGTGTTTTTAATGTAAGATATTTAATAAATTTTGGAGATTTTAATTCTGCCTCCCTCCATTTGATGCGGTTTCACCACTATCATATACTATACGGCTAGCCAAATGTACCCTGACTGCCATTGGGTACTGGGATGAGATCCTCAGAGCCATTGCGAGACCATATGCAGGTACAGTGGGCCCTGGGTTCCTTCTGATGCATAAAAGCCAGGCTCATGTGGCTGAAGTGTGTCAGCAGTTCCTGTATGATGAAGGCATTGATGCTATGGACTGGCCTGCCTGTTCCCCAGACCTGAATCCAATCGAGCACATGTAAGACATCATATCTTGTTACATCCACCAATGCCACTTTGCTCCACAGACTGTCCAGGAGTTTACTGATGCTTTAATCCAGGTCTGGGACTGGGAGGAGATCCAATCTAGGATGTGGTACTTTAGTGTTCCTTTATTTTTTTTTGAGCAGTGTATGTATTAAAAATTCTGATCCTGTACCTTTTTTGTACCAATGTAGTAGGCCCCTATCTAAAAATAAAACAATGGTACAGCCCACATTCCTGTCCATACAGATACTGCATGGCAGACATTACTCTGAACAGGAATGTGGGCTATACCATTTTTTTTTGGGGCGGGAGATGTGGGGCCTACTGCACTGGTATAAAAAGAGACACCTCATTTCAACAGTTTTCTTTATTTTCATGACGATAAAAATGATAGATTCGCACTGAAGGCATCAAAACTATGAATTAACACATGTGGAATTATATACTTTACAAAAAAGTGTGAAACACCTGAAAATATGTCTTATATTCTAGGTTCTTCAAAGTAGCAACCTTTTGCTTTGATTACTGCCTTGCACACTCTTGGCATTTTCTTGATGAGCTTCAGGAGGTAGTCACCGGAAATGGTCTTCCAGCAGTCTTGAAGGAGTTCGCAGAGATGCTTAGCACTTGTTGGCCCTTTTGCCTTCACTCCGAGGTCCAGGTCACACCAAACCATCTCGATTGGGTTCAGGTCTGATGACTGTGGAGGCCAGGTCATCTGGCGTAGCACCCCATCACTCTCCTTCTTGGTCAAATAGCCCTTACACAGTCTGGAGGTGTGTTTGGTGTCATTGTCCTGTTGAAAAATAAATGATGGTCCAACTAAACGCAAACCGAATGGCATAGCATGCCCCGCTGCAAGATGCTGTGGTAACCATGCTGGTTCAGTATTCCTTTAATGTTGAATAAATCCCCAACAGTGTCACCAGCAAAGCGCCCCCACACCATCCACTACACCTTCTCCTCCATGCTTCACGGTGGGAACCAGGCCCCCCCACAGCATCACACCTCCTCTTCCATGCTTCACGGTGGGAACCAGGCATGTAGAGTCCATCCGTTCACCTTTTCTGCGTCGCACAAAGACACGGGGTTGGAACCAAAGATCTCAAATTTGTACTCATCAGACCAAAGCACAGATTTCCACTGGTCTACTGTCCATTCACTGTGTTCTTTAGCCCAAACAAGTCTCTTCTGCTTGTTGCCTGTCCTTAGCAGTGGTTTCCTAGCAGCTATTTTACCATGAAGGCTGCTGCACACAGTCTCCTCTTAACAGTTGTTGTAGAGATGTGTCTGCTGCTAGAACTCTGTGTGGCATTGACCTGGTCTCTAATCTGAGCTGCTGTTAACCTGTGATTTCTGAGGCTGGTGACTCGGATAAACTTCTCCTCCGCAGCAGAGGTGACTCTTGGTCTTCCTTTCCTGGGGCGGTCCTCATGTGAGCCAGTTTCTCTGTAGCGCTTGATGGTTTTTGCCACTGCACTAGGGGACACTTTCAAAGTTTTCCCAATTTTTTGGACTGACTGACCTTCATTTCTTAAAGTAATGATGACCAGTCGTTTTTCTTTACTTAGCTGCTTTTTTTCTTGCCATAATAGAAATTCTAACAGTCCATTCAGTAGGACAACACTTTAACACTTTAGCAACACTTTAACAAATGGGCTGAACTGGATGGACGTATGTCTTCTTTTCGGCCTGACAAACTATGTAACTATGTATCAGCTGTATATCCACCTGACTTCTGAACAACACAACTGATGGTCCCAACCCCATTTACAAGGCAAGAAATCCCACTTCTTAAACCTGACAGGGCACACCTGTGAAGGGAAAAACATTTCAGGTGACTACCTCTTGAAGCTCATCAAGAGAATGCCAAGAGAGTGCAAAGCAGTAACCAAAGCAAAAGGTGGCTACTTTGAAGAACCTAGAATATAAGACATAGTTTCAGTTTTTTCACACTTTTTTTTTGTTAAGTATATAATTCCAGATAGTTTTTATGCAGTCAGTGTGAATCTACAATTGTTATAGTCATGAAAATACAGAAAACTGTTGGAATGAGAAAGTGTGTCCAAACTTTTGGTCTGTACTGTATGTATGTTAGAAAATGGTTTGATTTCCTATGGTATGCATAATAAGTAAAGACAAACCCTTTAAACTTGGCATTTAAATTCTTCTAGAACCACAATTATTGCTCTTTAGTTGCCTGTCTCTTAATTTAAGGCAAATTATTTTGGTTTGTTGTAGATGGTGCATAATCATTTGTTTGTGCTTGCACAGTATTTGAACAGTGTTTATGTATCTATAATTGTTTGTATTCCTTTTACGCACTTATTTGTAATTGAAAGAGGCCTTTCTTTTGACTATTGTTAATGTTGTACTGCTTTTTTGTTTGCTAGAAATCAAATAAAATGTTTATTAGAAAAAAAAATCTTTTGTAGCTTATCTACTGCAGTCCACAGACGGTTAATCCTCAAACACATATTGATGAATATTATTTCTTTAGAGGCCATATAGGGCTCTGGACTTGGAAAAAATTAAACTTGGGACTCTTTTGCCTAACATGTAATACATACCTTTTAGAAAAAACAGATCAATAGTGATATAATATTTTGATATAATTAGTAACGACAAAATAATCAGTGGGAGATAATGGCAGTCACTTCAGGCTATATAGAGACCACCAAAGCAAAAAACAAAAAAAAAAACTGCCATTATCCCCCACAGACTACTTTGTCGCTACTAAGTTTAGCAAAATTTTATATCAATTTTTTGATTGTTTTAAGTTATTTAGTAAAAGTTGTTTTAATTTTTGTTCAGTGATCTGATTTTGTGTTGATGAGACTAAAAATAATATTTTTTGTGATTTTTGCTTTGGCCTAACATAGTGTCATTTTAGATGATATTTAGGTACAAGTTACTTTGCACTTCAGTACATTAACAGTCAAATCTGGCTTGGCAGGAGGGCAAATCTTAGCAGTATAGCTCAGGTTCTGAAGTTAGGATAACCTGGTAAATCTCTAGTGGTTCTCACCCATATTGGTATGCTGTACGACAGAATTATGAGTAGTGATGTGCCAGGATGGATTTTGGTTTAACATGAAACTATTTCATTGAAACTGAATTCAGAACTAAAGGCTTGATCCTCAGAAACGGTTTCCAATATTGTCGAATTCCCTAAGTCCACAATTCAATCTTTAGACATGACCTTTCCCAGAACACGCCGCTTACAAGAGTAACGCTCTAATGACCGTAAATAGAAACACCATTTCTAGCTTAGTCTGCCATAGACGTGACTGTGAGCATAAGCTCTTTGGCCAAATAACATTACCAGTATTTCAGTGTTATCGTATATATACACAATTATTTTATTTATAATTCTGGTCAACCTCTTTTGGTTGAAAAATCAAATTCACTATGAGAAGATTCTGCCAGGACATTTCAATGTTTTTCTGCTCTAAAACGAAGAGGTCAGTGTATCTGTTTATCTATTTTCAGGTTCACTTAGCCTCAAACCCCGTCAGTTACATGAAAAGGGAAATATTGCCTAGTGCTTGGCTGTGGAGGAGAGCAATTGGTGTTTTTTTTTCTTTTCAATAGGACAACTGCTACTGTGCTATATCAGATACATTTGTGACATCTCTCTTTTGTGGGGGAAGAGAAATGTAATTTTAGAAGATATAAGAAAAAAAAACAAAAAAAAACCTTTAATGGTCTATTATGTCTTTGTTTATCCCAAAATCCTGTGTTTGAAATATCTGTTTTGAGCTTTTAAACCTTTTTTTTTTAGCATAAAGAAGACTTCAGTATAACATTTTTATTTATTATTCAGAAAGGAATTTTACCTCCTTTTTATTTGTTAAAGGTTGTTGCTTGTATAGAGCTATCATTTGATAATTGTTATTTTCAAGATCTTAGTCAGTTATTAGAAACATTGTGGCAGGTCTCAGGAGAATTGAGTTAAATGGATTATTAACTGAAAAAATGTTTTATTCAGTGTCTCCTACAATTCTTTTCTTGCCTGTAAATATTTCAGTATGTAGCATCCAAGGCTGTGTTTGCGTCAAATTTTTTCCTTTTTTTTTTTTTAAACTCAATGAAAGTATACGTTTGAGTAGAAAAGCAAAAAGTATATTCAAAGTCTGTGTGCCACTTGTAGTAGTGTCAGTGTCATGCTGTTTTTTTTTACAGTCCGTGCACACATAAGGGCTGAAGTTTACATATGTTAAAATTTACTTTTTTCCTTTCTACAGTTTTACAACTTATTTACAAACAAAAGATACTTTTTTCTGTTGAAGAACATTTTCAAACATGTAACCGTGTGCATGACATACACTACTAACATAAACATAAAATTTACTGAAATTTACTAAATGAACCCATCAAGAGATCAGCAAGTTGTGCAAAAAGTGCTGAAACCGTGAACATTTGGACATTTGCCTTCTAAATTTTAGAGATGTTCTCATCTAGTTTATTTAAAAAAAAAAAAAAAAAAAGGTCAGTAAATTTTATGTCCAACCTGAAATTTTTGTACCAAATATCTAACTTTTTGTGAGGAGTGTGTGTCAGGCATACGGTTATACGTTTGAATATGTTCTTCAACAGAAAAAGGTATTTTATTTTTTTTTGTAAATGAGTTGTAAATCTGTAAAAAGGAAAAAATCAGATTTTAACATGTTTTAACATGTAAATTTAAGCCCTTATGTGTGCACTGATTATCCATTGACTTGAATGTAGGAAAAAAAGCATGACACTGTGACTTTGAATATGCTTTTTGCTTTTCTTCTCAAACGTATATATTGCCATTAAACGCCTTGTTAGAGATCAGCAAGTTTTGCAAAAAGTACTTAAACATTGGACAGTTGGACACATGCATTCTAAAGTTAAAAGATGGTCTCATTTAGTTCATTTAAAAAAAAAAATCAAGTAATTTGATGTCCATCCCGAAAATTTCAACCACATAAGTAAGTAGTGTAATGCAGTTATCATTTTTGTTAGCCTCACCCAAGAGCTGCACGCAATATAAGAGACAACTCTTCACCCCATACAGGCTATCACAGCAAATAACACTAGTCACTGCCTCCTCTTCAAAGCTGTAAAAAAAAAAAGAAATCCCAGAAAAATAGGACATTTTTTTCTTAAAACCAGACATGCATCCATGCTCAGAGCTTCATGTCAGACAAAAAAAAAACATTCTCTATAGGAGGCAGTATAAGCCCCAGTGCTACATAAGAGAACTTGTACAGGTGTAGAATACAGTTGCCCACACATCTCCTCATGAAGGGGGGCAATTGCTTAGTAAAAAACTGCAGATTGGATAAGAACCAATTTGCTCCAGTATTCAGAAAAGCCATGGTACTATACAGGTGAGATTGCTTAAGTGTGAAAATACTGATCAACAAGCCTATTATCTATGAGGGAGGTGAATGCTAGTATTACAATTACATATAACTAAAGATTATAAGGGTGCCAGTTGTATGGTTATGGGTGGTGCACCATGCTGGCTTGCAGCCAATTGATGCCACCTTTACTATTCAACTGAAAACGTTTCCCAGCCTATTCCAACTGCTTCTGCTTCCCAAAGGTACAGGACAAAAATGCATACTGACAAAATACATGAGGTACTAGTTGATATATTGCCCAAAATACGCAAGCTCACAACCCATGTCAAGGCTCCTCATTGTCTTGCGTGTCCATATACTGCCCTTTCTAGCAATTTACAAAAAAAAAAAAGGGACAATGTTTGGTTAAAAAAAAACACAGCCGTACTCGCAGCTCCATGCCTGGATGAAAAATGATTCCCAGTTGGAGTCAATAGAAGCCACAGTACCACATGGGAGAAGTTGCATAGGTACAGAATACTGATAAAGAATGGCTCACACACTTATACATGAAGGGAGCCGTTGCTTAGTAAGAAACCCCTTCCCTTCAAAGCTGTAGTCCTCATAACAACCAGATTGAAAGCAAAGTTGTTTAGCCACATGAAACCTCAAAAACCAGAGCCAGTGATGTGAGAGGATTTTATGATGCCTCCTGTTTGTTAAAGTGCCGGTTATCACCACTTGGCATTGACTGGGGGGAAGAGAATCCTTGAACCAAGAGACCTTGGTTTATCACTGCAGCAGATCCCTACACACACAGACCAGGATGTCGGCACTGTTCAATGCTGTCTGAGGCATTCACCCAAAGCTATGTGCATGGAACTTGATGCTGTTACCGACGCCTCTAACTCCATACCTCCTGGCAAGAGTGTTAACACTAGGCTTCTGCTGGGTGGAGAGAGTCCATATCAGCTGTTACGGCAGAGCGTTGTGTTTCTTCTGCATAAGTCTCTGTAAGCTAAAGCCAATACAGGAAGCTACATATAACAGCTGGCCATGTATATGCTAGAAAAGTGGAAAGTATGGACCAATTTGTTTTAGTACTAAAAAGGTTGGACAGAAGGTACAGTCCTTTGATTATGGTCTAGGGGAGCTCTATTTTGACTAAAAGGAATGACCTCATAGTGCACAGTCTATCTGATCTGATATCTGGCTTGGAGAGATGAAATCTCACACAATGTGGAATAGCTGCTTCAGCAATTATCATGGAAAGGTCATTTTAAGTAGAGTAGAACCCATGCATGGTACTTGGCAGTTCTCATTTAGTTGCCTTGGCAACTGCACTGCCTACATCCGATGTCAGGCTGGGCAGTAGACTATGACTGGAGGAGCAATTTAAGTGACGTGTACGTCCAGGCTCGCATATTACGGATGCAAATATCCGTGTCCATCAGATACGCTAACAGTTTTTCCGATTATGGATCACTGCCCGAGCTTTGAAAAATGTGTGTATATGTATGTATATAAATGTGTGTGTGTATGTGTGTGTGTGTGTGTATGTATATATATATATATATATATATATATATATATATATAACACATATCTATATATATATATAATATATATATACACACAATTTGTTATGAAATTGAGTTTGGCTGCTTCTGCTGATGTCTGTGATGAAATCCCTACAGTATATTAATACAGGTTGATGTTTTGTTCAACAATAAATGTGAATTATTGTTCATAGAAAAAAAACATCCCCTAAAAATAAGTCTTGGCTCGTCTTTAGGAGCAAAAATGAATATAAGACACTGTCTTATTTTCGGAGAAACAGGGTAGATATAATATTTTCAGACTATAGAACATTGCATTTTACTGGTAGAAAACATGGTAAGGCTTTGACAAGTAAAAAATAAGAGAATTGATCAGTCAAAAATTGTATCCAAGATGCAGTCATTTGTGGAGCCGTAACATAATGTTCTTCTTTATTTCTGTATGTACAGTGGAACTATACAGTATGTTATCCTGGCCTACATGAAGCACCTCGGTGTAAAAGTTAAAGAACCAAGAATCCTAGAACATAGACGTGGACGGATTGGGTTCCTACCAAAAATTAAGGTATAGTTCGGCTCAAAAACTGCCTGCCCTTGTTCTTCTAAATTTGCCTTTCCTACATAGAGATTTTAGCTGCCTGCATGTTCTGACCCAGTGGGCATGATTTGCCAGTATACCGGTTGGTGGTTTGAGGTATTGGATGTATGCCCTGTGCATCCCTTGGAGAGCAGGCCTTTCTTTTTTTCTTGGCAAAAGTCCTTAAAACATTTAGAATTTTGATTGCTAATAGAGGTGACCAAAATGCTATTCTGTCTTTGTCGTATTCTGTTGAAGGGACACTGTCTGAGGCTCCAATTTTGTTGGCGGGTTACCTAGTTAAAATGTTGAGCTGACTCATAACAACGCCTTTTTCTGATTCAGCTACAGCTGCAGGGATAGTATATGAATAGGCTCAACAACTAAAGAGAGATCTGCCATTTGCAATACCTATACACTTTGATATAGGCTCTAAAAGGACATATGACAAAAGATTGTCCTGATAACTAAGTCTCTTCATTGTACCTATAAATTGAGCAGTTGGAACCTGTAATGCTGTCCTGTTTTTTTGTATGCAATATAAACATTCTGTTGATCAAGATGTAAAACATTCATAGAAGAATCTTTATTATAACTTTCACCTATCACAAGGCATTATGGGAAAGGAGCTGAGAAGCTCAAGCGCAGAGGATGTAACAAATCCTCATTTAGCTTTTGACCGACTGAGTCTTGAGAAAGCAAAAGGGATATTAGCCAAGCCAGTATCACTCATCTGCATACAGCGCTGTTTCGGGGGTTTTGCCCCTCATCAGTGCAGAGCAGAGTGATGCTGGCTGGGTGGGAAGCAATGAGTGGCTCAGAAAGGGGAACATCTTTACTTTAGGAGAGCACCATACGGTGTGTAGAGTTTTGAATTGCTTTTTTGCTTATCAGTCACTTATCAGTTCCTGATAATAACACTTAAAGGGAACCTGTCACATAGGTTATGCCCCCCTTGCTGAGGACAGCACAAGCTAGTGTCAGACCGGCTGTTCCCAGTGCTGTGTCTCTTCTTCTGTAAGATGCTATAGTTTTAAGGGCCGTTCACACCAGGGCTGCGGAGTCGTGGAGTCGGTGGCTATTTTGCAGGAGTCTGAGTCGTCATAAAATGGACCGACTCAGACTCCCAAAATATATAATAAGTTGTTCCAGTTAGTTCGATGCAGTGCAAAGAGCAAGAGGAATTGGGTCCGGCCAGTGCTACTGCTCCATATCTTCAGCCTCATCACATGAGGAGTGTAATTGATGACATGGAGCAGGCACAGCACTGCCCCAGGGGGAAAAGATTCTGCTCCCATGACAAACAGATTTCAGCAAAATTTTTCACCTGTTTTCAAAGAAGTAAAAGAGTTCAACCATTCATCAAAACTGACTGTGGCTGAGGCAATTCCTTTATACCCTGACATTTAGAGATGTTACCCCTGTGGTCACCACTTTGCCCCCAACCCAGTTAGTGTAGAGAGGCCGTTCTCTAGCCTGGAAATAATGAGATCAGATGTGAGGTCATGTATGCAGGATGTGATGGAGGCGATACTATTTCTCAGAACAAATTCAGAGACTTCACAAATGCAGTGTTTTGCTTATTTACAATTTTTTGGTGTCCTAAAGTCATGTCCAATAAATATATTTTACACTGACAAGTAAAATGGTAACAATGTTTTGAACTTGTGACTTTCAGACTCCATATCTCACCATCCACTACAGCTTTGAGGCTGCTGTAATTTTATATAAAGTCATCTTACCGATCTTATACATAAATTTGACTTGCAAGTATTTAGCATCTGCTTAGTTACAGTTTTGCTCCTAAAAATCAAAGTGTTAATTTTTATTATTTTGTTAATATTTGGGAAAACCACCTTTTGGTTTTTCAATGCTGCCTGACAACCATTAAGCAATCAGAGCTCATGGAGGGGGTTATCAGCATATATTAAAAAACAAACAAACAAACAAAAAAACAACCACTCAATTAAAAAAATTGTTAGTCACATTTTGCTTGTCAATATGTGTAAAAAAAAAAGGATGTTCGTGTCCCTTCTGTCCATTTACGTTGTGGTTTCCATTTATGATGCACTGCCTGATTTGTCACATGGTGATGACGAGCGATGAGTTTATTATAATGTGGTCATTTGGGTTCCACCAATGTGTTTGTCATTTTGCTGGATAATAGTGCTGTTTTCTTCACTATTTTTTCTATCACAAACCATGTTATCTGCACTGAAGGCTGCAAACAGTGTCCTTAACATAGATGTAAACTTACGCATTAAATAGAAGTGCATCTCAAGAATTAGAATATCATCGAAAAGTTAATTTATGTCCATGATCCAAGTCAAATATAGAAACCCATATATTGTATAGACTCATTGCAAACAGAGGATTATATTTTAAGTGTTTATTTCTTTTAATGTGAATGATTATGGCTTACAGATAATAAAAACCCCAAATTCAGTATATCATAAAATTAGGATAATGCGGGAAAGAGGACTATTATTGACTGATGGTGTCATACACAAAGGTTTCCTAAGCCTTTAAATGGTCCATCAGTCTGGTACACTAGGCTTCACCATTATGGGGAAGACTACTGACTTGACAGTTGTCCAGAAGAAAGTCATCGACACCGACAAGGGTCACTGCTAAAGAAGCTGTCTGTTCAAAGTGCTGTATCAAAGCTTATTAATGGAAAGTTGTGTGGGAGGAAAAAGGTGCACAAACAACAGGAATGACCGCAGCATTGAAAGGATTGTCAAGAAAAGGCCTTTCAAGAATCTGAGAGACTTGCAAGGAGTGGACTGTGGCTGGAGTCAGTGCTTCAAGAGCCACCATACCTGACGTATCGGAGATATGGGCTGCAACTGTCACATTCCTTTTCTAAAGCTACTCATGACCCAGAAGCGCCATCAGGAGCATCTTACCTAAGAAGAACAAGGACAGGACTGCTGCTCTGTGTCCTGTTTGCAGATTAAAGTAAATTTTGCATTTCATTTGGAAATCAAAGTTTTAGAGTTTGGAGGAAGAGTGGCGAAACAATAATCCAAATATATTAATTTTGTAAACCTATTAATGTCAGATTTGCAGTGTGACGTCAGGTGACCCATGTTAATCAGTTATGAGGTGAGCTGAATTGTTCTCGAAATCCTGAACATGAAGTCAGACACCATTTGGTGGACTAAAATAATGGATGGAATGCATCCAATGCAGTAAAGAGGACTAGTGTTCTGCAGGTTTTTTATGTGTGTTTAACCATCATTAAAGGTAACCTGTCTTATCATAGGTTATGCCCCCTTGCTGAGGGCAACACAAGCTAGCGGCGGGCATTCTGTGTCCTTTATTCTGTAAGATGCAGCAGTTTCAGGGCAGTTAATGCTCAGATTTGGCAGTTTGCAGCCTGTTCTGCCAGAGAAGAGTCCGCTTATTCATGATTAGGTGTTATCCCTGCCCACCTGCGGCTATCCACACCCACTCACAGCTGATTCAGCCTTGTACTTTACATAGGTAGAAACCTTTATATAACCGGCAGGTGGGTGGATATAGCTGTGGGTGGTGCTAAGGCTTGCTCAAGAATAAGCTGGACTCGTCTCTGGCAGAACAGGCTGCAGACTGCCAGATTTGAGCAGTAAATGCTCTGAAACTGCTACACCTTACAGAATAAGGGACACAGTGCTGGACACAGCCTGTCTGTCACTAGCTTGTACTGTCCTCTGCAAAGGCAGCATAACCAATGTGACGGGTTCCCTTTAAGTAAAAGTTTGATGGAATATTAAGAGAGATGTTTCTATAAAGAAATACTTTATGAATTTAATGAAAACTGCTTCCTGGGTATATCTATGTTTATGAGGCCACAATCCAAGTTGCTTGAGGTCCATTGTGAAGTTTCCCCGGTCAGTGATGGTTTGAGGAGCCATGTCATCTGCTGTTGTTGATCCACTATGTTATATCAAGGCCATGATCAGCACAGTCGTCTATCAGAAAATTTTGTAAACCCCATAGAGAACCTATGATGATAGACTCCAGAGCCATCAATGCAGCCATGCACAAGGCAACCTGAACTTCCATAATACCTCAGCAGTGCCACAGGCTGATCGCCTCCGTGCCATTCCACATTGATGCTTTAATTCATGCAAAAGGAGAGCTTATACTGTACAGACCTCTCAGTAGGCCAGTATTTCTGTATTACAGTTAATTTTTTTTTTGTTTGGTCTGTCATAATCATCCACGTTAAAAGATATATATTTTTTAAATAGATCGCCCTGTGTGTAATGATTCTATACGATGTATGGGTTTCTCTATTTCACTTGAATTAGAAACGTACATTAACTTGTCAATGATAATCTCATTTTTTGTGATGCACTAAAAACCTGCTTTTAATCCTAGTCTTTCAGCAAGATAACATGTGCACCAGTCACATGCTGATTACATTGGTAAGTTTTCTGGTTCATCATTTCTCTAACTTCTGGTGTCTAGCAATCCGCTTTTATTGTAGTTCCGCTGCCATCCTTCCCACAAGGTATCGAGCACTCCTCTGGCATTATATTCTATCTGAAATTCTTCTCTTTAATCTAAACACTTGGAACTTGCACAGATCCTTTCATAATATTCTTCCTAGTCATCCACCATAGATTAGCTGTCGTCCATGTTTATTTTATATTAGCCGGTGGCAAATAACACCTTTTCTTTTCAACTATGCCTGCAAGGCCAGTGTCCAAGGGTTGTCTTTTTACTATTGCATCCTCTTGTATAAGAAAATGTCAAGGTGTGTGTGTGTAATCAGATCATTATAGGCATTTTCTATCTGTTCTGGCAGTACGTTCATGTATAAAGTCATGTATAGTGCTGTGCTTGGAATTAGGTTATACCAATTCAATGTGAGAAACTAATGTTTAGAGAGAATCCCAAAATTACACAGAAATTTCCAAAATTCAAAGAAAAACCCCAAAAATTAGCTGTGTATTAAAACTTAACTTTTTACTTAAATTCATTTAAAAAAATGGGAGATATTCAAAAGGTGCCACCACACAGTGATTACACAGTGTGCTGAGGCAGGTGTAGGGTCAGATAATCCAAGGGACACAGGAAATACCCTAAATGGTCCCTATCTTACCCATATCAACCTAGCCTACAGTGCAGGGCTATCGCCCCGATAAGGGCGGTCCTGTCAGGAACCTAGCCCTACAAATATCTTACCCTTACTCTATGATTAAGCACATGCGATGGAGTAGCCTGGGAGACTGGAAGCGCGGAATGAGATGTGAGGACCAGGATTCCCGGTGATACCTAAGGACCTAGTTTGCTTGGACAGGTTTGGGGGCAATTCTCCAGACACACTATGGTTGGAACAAATGTGTGGGGGTTATCTTTTGGACCCAGTAAGGTTGGAGTAAACGTTTTCTAATAAACTGTAAGGCATCTGTGAGTCTCTATTTTGGCCCATTTTTGCCCTGTGTATGATTTATGGACACTAACAGCTGTCTCTATCTAGTTTTGTCCATACATACTTGCCCAAACCTATAAAAACTTGGAGATACCATACTCCCATCTCTTTGTGAGCATAATATACTACAGTAACGTAATAACGTTAGGAGATATCATACTCCAAGTCTGTAGAATTATAGTATTTATGACGGTTCTCTAGCTCCTAGGAATACACATTTTGTTATTTTACAAGTACCCTTCCTTTTGGCACTTAACCCTTACTGTAACCTAAGTATATTAAAGAATATCTCCTATATCTGTCCCCTGAGGTGATGTATAAGAGACATCGAAACATGTCGAGACTATATTTAATCATAAAGTAAGGGTAAGATATTTGTAGGGCTATGTTCCTGACAGGACCGCCCTTATTGGGGTGATAGCCCTGCACTGTAGGCTAGGGTGATATGGGTAAGATGGAGACAATTTAGGGTATTTCCTGTGTCCCTTGGATTATCTGACCCTACACCTGCCTCAGCACACGGTGTAATCACCGTGTCGTGGCACCTTTTTAATATCTCTGGGCCTCTAAGGTATCCATGTCTCCAAGTGCAATCCAAGTGTAATGTGTTCCAAAAACATAGATAAAAGACATTGACCACACATCCACATGTTATACAATGATCTATCACTAAGGTTTATGTATAATTGCAGAGCTGCAAAAAAAATTCCAAAATCTGAATATATGTAATTTATTTCTCAAACCATGAATATTTGCATTTTTCTTATGAAAGGTTTTATTATGTTTGCTTTTCAACCACAAATTTAAATTTAAAAATACTAATGTCCTACAGACCTCAAACTCAAGTGAGGACCATAACCATGCTTTATTTAACAGAATAAGAGGATTTAGACCACTTCTTCACGAGAGTTTGTGTCTGGTTTTGTTGAGTACCTTTGTTTTCTGTGTATTCATTAGACATGTACTGAGTAAAACTTTGTGGGGGTTTACAGCGAAGGAAATAATTATTTGATCCATTGCTGATTTTGTAAGTTTGCCCACTGACAAAGACACGAACAGTTTGTAATTTTAAGGGTAGGTTAATTCTAACATTGAGAGATAGAATATAAAAAATAAAAAAATCCAGAAAATCACAATGTATAATTTTTTTTGCGTTTTGTTGAGAGAAATAAGTATTTGATCCCCTACCAACCATTAAGAGTTCTGGCTCCTACAGACCAGTTAGATGCACCTTATCAACTCGTTACCTGCATTAAAGACAGCTGTCTTAGTCACCTTTATAAAACACTCCTGTCCACAGACTCAAACATTGAGACTCTAACCTCTACAACGTGGGCAAGACCAGAGAGCTTTCTAAGGATGTCAGGGACAAGATCATAGAACTGCGCAAAGCTGGAATGTGCTAAAAAATCATAAGTAAGACGCTGGGTGAGATGGAGACAACTGTTGGTGCAATAGTAAGAAAATTAAAGAAATACAAAATGACTGTCAATCGACATCGATCTGGAACACCATGCAAAATCTCATCTCATGGGGTATCCTTGATCATGAGGAAGGTGAGAGATCAGCCTAAAACTACACGGGGGGAACTTGTTAATTATCTCAAGGCAGCTTGGACCACGGTCACCAAGAAAACCATTGGTAACATATTACGCTGTAATGGTTTAAAATCCTGCAGTGTCCGCAAGGTCCTCTTGCTTAAGAAGGCACATGTGCAGGCCCGTCTGAACTTTGCCAATGAACACCTGGATGATTCTGTGAGTGATTGGGAGAAGGTTCTGTGGTCAGATGAGACAACAATTGAGCTCTTTGGCATTAACTCAACTCGCCGTGTTTGGAGGAAGAGAAAGGCTGCCTATGACCCAAAGAAAACCGTCCCCACTGTCAAGCATGGAGGTGGAAACATTCTGTTATGGAGGTGTTTCTCTGCTAAGGGCACAGGACTACTTCACCAAATCAATGGGAGAATGGATGAAGCCATGTACCATAAAATCCTTCAACCTCCTTCCCTCCACCAGGACATTAAAAATGGGTCGTGGCTGGGTCTTCCAGCAAAACAATGAACCAAAACATACAGCCAAGGCAACAAAGGAGTGGCTCATAAAGAAGCACATTAAGGTCATGGAGTGGCCTAGCCAGTCTCCAGACCTTAATCCCATAGAAGACTTATGGAGGGATTTGAAGCTCCAAATTGCCAAGCGACAGCCTCAAAATCTTAATGATCTGTAAAGAGGAGTGGACCAAAATTCCTCCTGACATGTGCGCAACCTCATCATCAACTACAGAAAACCGTCTGACTGCTGTGCTTCCCAACAAGGGTTTTGCCACCAAGTATCAAGTCTTGTTTGCCAGAGGGATCAAATACTTATTTCTCACTGCAAAATGCAAATAAATGTATATCATTTATACAATGTGGTTTTTTGGTTTTATTTTGGATATTCTCTGAATGTTAAAATTAACCTAACCTTAAAATGATAGATTGTTCATGTCTATGTCAGTGGCAAACTTACACAATCAGCAAGGGATCAAATAATTATTTACTTCACTTTATGGGATTTGCTTACCTTATTTTCTTCAGCAACATGGTTGTAAAATGTTTTCTTCCTGTATCGTGCATCATGCATTCATTAAAGCAATAAATACCTGTTTCCAAACTAAACTGTCATTTCCCTTTTTAGCAAAGCATGAAGAAGGATAAGGAAGGAGAGGAAAAGTGGAAACGCCGAGGGCTGTCCAGCATCCTAAGCCCTCCGCGACGGCCAAGCCGGCAAGACAGTAATGCAAGTATGTGTTTTACTTCGCTTTTTGTTTTCCCTATGAATATCACAACTTGGTTATCAGGTTTGACTACATTCAGACTGGGCAAAACCTAGGGGCTAGCTGATCATGGAAGTGAGGAAATCGTCCTTGATTTTGCATCTTGTGCCTTGTGCATTACAACTGACGCCCAGTACATGATCACATTGCTTTCACTGATAGTATTAGGTTCTATCTCTTGGACGGGATCAGCTATAGGCCACTTGGAAAAGACTCTCAGAATGATCATGCGGTATGTTGTTTCTTCATCTGTCTGTCACACTACTTGGGAAGTGGCCTTCTGTGACTATAGTGGCAGTATGGAGTGGGACACTGTAGAAGTGGGTGGGTTTTGTTGCAACTACTAGGAGACTGGGTAGGAGCAAGTACCGGAAAAGTAAGAATGAGGTGTCTGATATGATACTAGGAAAGTAAAGGGGTAGAGGCCGGCTCTGGGGAGGAGCTGTTGTTAATAAATATTGGTGGCTAACATGCCTGAGACTACATATAATATCTGTTGCACGTCTGCTTGTGTTGGTCCGTCTCGTCTGTGGTTATAGCATATAATGGAGACAATAATGGAGAGCAACTCTCCGGTTATGCTTAGAACTCAAACGGTGGTTTAAATTTAGCGACGCAAAACTGCGGCTATACACAAGACTTGCAGAAAGGCTTATTACGAAATGTTGCATTACATAATGAAATTCACAACTTGAAATGCACTCTCCATCATTAATTTTATTATACACTGGGGGAACAACATTATATAAGACTAGAAAGGGGGAAGAGAAGCCGTGCTGTCATTAATAGGGGAGCTTTATTCTTATTTTAGGGGGCTTAAAATCATGTGACTCATAATGCCAGGCTCACACTGACTGCAGTGAGCTTGCCGGTTGTGAATTGCTTATTCCTGTGTTTGTGTCAGAATAATCAGAATAAAGCTCTTCTATGTATATTTACGTAACTTGTCACCTTTCGCTTAATATTTTGTTGCTATCCCTTAAAATCTTTGTCATACATACATATGCACATACACACACACACACACATATATGTGTGTATGTGTATATATATATATATATGTGTGTATGTGTATATATATATATATATATATATATATATATATATATATATATATATATACATACATACATACACACTTACACACAGAGGTCCATATATATTTGGACACTGACACACAATTTGTTTTTTATTTGCTTGTTCAGTGAAACATGTTATAGTTGTATAATGGACATTGACAGAAAGTCCAGACTTTCAGTTTTCATTTCAGGTTATCCACATTAAAATTTGAGGGTTTAGGCATTTCAGCTCCTTAGCATGTGCCACCCTGTTTTTAAAGGAACCAAAAGTAATTGGACATTTGATTCAAAGGCTGTTTCATGGGCAGGTGTGGGCAATTCCTTCATTATGTAATTCTCAATTAAGCAGATAAAAGGCCTAGAGATTAATTAAGGTGTGGTGCTTGCATTTGGAAGATATTTCTGTGAAGAAAACATGTGGTCAAAAGAGCTCTCCATGCAGGTGAAACGGGCCATCCTTAAGCTGTAAGAACAGGAAAAACCCATCCTGAGTTGCAAAATCTACAGTTTGGTACATCCTGAGAAAGAAAGCAAGCAAGCAAGCACTGGTAAACTCATCAATGCAAAAAGACCTGGATGCCCACAGAAGACAGCAGTAGTGGATGATCGCAGAATAATTTCCATAGTGAAGAGAAACACCTTCACAACAGCCAACCAAGTGAACAACACTCTCCAAGATGTAGGTATATCAAGATCCAAATCTACAATAAAGAGAAGACTGCATGAAAGTAAATACGGAAGGTTCACTCTTAATCCTCAAGAATAAAAAGCTTAGATTGGACTTTGAAGTAGATAGCTAGTACAGTTGAAAAAAGACACGTGTCCATCAAGTTCAACCAAGGGTGGGTAAAATGTGGGTGAAGGGATCGAGACCAGAATTTCAAACCCAGCCTCCCCACTGGTTAATGCCATGGAACCCACAAGGCAAGAACCAATCTACTCCAGGGGAGACCCCATCTCTGACCCCAGAGACGCCACCAGCCAGGATCCAGAATTTTACATGGATACGTACGCATTAATATTCTTTAGTTTCAGGTAGTTATCTAAGGCTTTCTTGAAACTCACAACTGTTCCTGCTGTGACCAGCTCCTCAGGCAGGCTATTCCACAGATTTACCGTTCTTACAGTGAAGAACGCTTTTTCTCCTCTGGAGAGTGAATCCTTTTTTCTCTAGCTGAAGGGAATGTCCCCTTGTCTTTTGAGGGGGCTTTACATGAAATAATTTTTCACCATACTTTTTGTAGGGACCATTTATATAAATTATGTCCCCTCAAAGCCGTCTTTTCTCAAGACTAAATAAGTTCAATTCTACTAACCTCTCCTTATAACTAAGATGCTCCATTCCCCTTATAAGTTTGGTTGCTCGTTTTTGCATTCTCTCTAGCTCCATTACATCGTTTCTATAAGCCGGAGCCCAGAACTGACATCATATTCTAAGTGAGGTCGCCCCAATGCTTTATACAGTGGTAGAATTACATCCTTGTCCGGTGAGTCCATGCCTCTTTTAATACACGCCAATATCTTTCTTGCCTTAGAGGCAGCTGATTGACACTGCATGCTGTTCTGTAGTCTATAATCTACAAGAACGCCAAGTTCTTTCTCAACAAGCGATTCTCTCAGTTTTTCCCAACTAGGACATATGATGCCTGCAGATTATTTGTACCCAGATGCAGAACCTTATTTATCCACATTGAACCTCAATTGCCAAGTGGATGACCAAGCACTCAGTGTGTCCAGGTCTGCTTGCAATTTTTGAGCATCTTTCATATATTGCACTACCCTGCATAGCTTGGTGTCATCTGCAAAAATAGAAACCATGCTATTGATCCCCTCCACTATATCATTAATAAATACATTAAATAAGAGAGGACCCAATACTGAGCCCTGGGGCACAGCACTCATAACCGGGGACCACTCAGAGTAGGAGTCATTTGCCACCACTCTCGGAGTATGATCCGATAGCCAGTTTTTAATCCAATTACACACTGTTATTTCTAACACAATGGATTCTAATTTACCCAACAAACGCTTATGAGGGACAGTGTCAAATTTACCCAACAAATGCTTATGAGGGACAGTGTCATAAGCATTTTCAAAGACTTAAAACACTATTTCCACAGCCGCCCCGCTATGCAGAGTTCTACTCACCTCTTCATAAAACAGATCAAGTTGGTCTGACAACTTCTGTCCTTAGTAAAACCATTCTGGCAATCACTTATAATATTGTATTCGTCCACATATTCCTGTATATAGTCCCTTATGAGCCCCTCAAACATTTTTCCCACAACATGTTAAACTTACTGGTCTATAATTACCTGGGCAAGACTTGGAGCCCTTTTTGAAGAATGGTGGAAAGAAAAAAGTATGGTGCAGGAGTGGTACAGCTCGTGATCCAAAGCATACCCCATCATCTGTAAAACATGCCGGAGGCAGTGTGATGGCTTGGGCATGCACGGCTTCCAGTGCCACTGGGTAACTAGTGTTTATTGATGATGTGACACAGGACAGAAGCAGCCGGATGAATTCTGAGGTATTCAGAGACCTACTGTTTGCTCAAGTCCAGCCAAACTGATTGGCTGGCATTTCATAATACAGATGGATAATGACCCTAAACATAAAACCAAAGCAACCCTGGAGTTTATTAAAGCAAAGAAGTGTAATATTCTTGAATGACCAAGTCAGCCACCTGATCACAACCCAACTGAGCACAGCGTCTGCTGATGTCCATGAGTTCAAGACTTCAGGCAGTCATTGCCAACAAAGGGTTTTCAATCAAATATTTGAAATCAACATTTTATTTACAATTATTTAATTTGTCCGATTACTTTTGAGCCCCTGAGATGAAGGGGTTGTATTTTAAAAAATGAATTTAGTTCCTCACATTTTTGTGCAATCATTTTGTTCAACCCACTGCATTAAAGCTGAAAGTCCAATTGCAGCGGAATTGTTTTGTTCAAAATCCATTGTAGTAATGTACAGAACCAAAATAGAAAAATGTTGTCTCTGTCCAAATATTTATGGACTTCACTGGATGGATAGATAAATGTGGAAAAAAAAATAAAATATATATGGGGGAGAGAGAGAAGGGGTGAGGGAGAAAATATTAGGGATATTTGGCTTTTGGTTAAAATTTTGGGATGAACATCAATTTTCTTGAACGTTTTTGTTAATGAACTATATGAGACCATCTCTGAACAGTTGGATATGTGTATCTAAAGTTAATGATTTCAGTACTTTTTTTGTACAACTTGCTGATCTCTAAGGGTGCTTTCACACTGTGTTTTTGGTGCATTTTTTCAATGCGTTTTTTGTGCAGGAAGGCACAGCAATTAATGCTGTACATTGCTGCACAAAAATCACGATAATTACCGCGATTTTACCGCAATTTTTGTGCAGCAATGTATAGCATTAAGTGCTGTGCCTTCCTGAACAGAAAACGCATCAAAAACGCACCAAAAACGCACCGTGTGAAAGCACCCTAGCAAGAAGCTTAATGGCAAAATTCACAACAGGTGTTTTGGTATCTGATCGACCCAATAAATTTAGAGGATAAATTTTAATTGAGATTTAAACAGTTCTCCAAATCAAGCTGTTTACATTTTGACATCTTGAGACCAAGACAACACCTTACAATTGATCAGCAGTACCTTGCCATTGTGAGGTACCGTTGTGTTCAAATTAATAGAACTGTGTTCAAAAACATGACCTAAGCACAAAAGCGAAGCATGTGACTGTTTTGAAGCAGTAAGATATAGACAGGAGACCAATGGAGAGTGAGGGACCTGCAGTGCTGTTTTTTTAGGGCACTAGTAAAAAAAAATTTTTTTTATAAAATAACAGGAAAACTCATTGCACAAAAAAACAAGCTCTCACGTGGCTGTTGATAGGTATAAAAAAGTATGTCTCGTAAGGCGGGGAGGAAACAAGGAAAACACAGTGGGCACAATAATGCTGTATTGGATGGGGAATGGGCAGTTTTTCAATGGATTCAGTATTTTGAATCTGCTGAAAAAACAACTGTAAACTGCGCTGTGTAGACTTCAATAGAAAATCTGTGCTGTAATCTATAAAACAGATTTTTTACTGATGTTCTCCTAAACCGCTGGCAGTCCGGCGGAATATAGAACACGTTGTATATTCCGCTGGGCGGCCATCAAATTCCCGCAGCCCCAATGTACTGGGCCGCTGGGAATCCAAAACAAAAACCGGCGTAAAAATGCTGTTGGATTTTACATAGTTCCATAGTCTGTAAGGACGAAAAAAGACAGACGTCCATCCAGTTCAGCCTATTGTGCTAAAGTGTTGATCCAGAGGAAGGCAAAAAACCCCAATGAGGCAGGAGCCAATTTTAGGGAAAAATTCCTTCCCGACTCCAATCTGGCAATCAGAATAAATCCCTGGATCAATGACCCCTCTCAAGAATCCTAGTCACGGACTAGGACGACATTTTCAATTTGCTGTGTGGATGCATCCTAAATCAATGCTGGGACTTGTAGTTCTACCACAATACTAAGGATTTCTCTCATAGGGCTGGCTGTAATAATAATAATAATCTTTATTTCTATAGCGCCAACATATTCCGCAGCACTTTACAAATTCAAGGGTAAATATACAGTCATTACACATTAAAAGTACTTACAAATGAGACACAAGGTGTGGGGGCCCCTGCTGTGAGAGCTTACACTCTATTAGGGTGTATGGGTGAAACATACGGTAAGAAGTGCCAAGTTTACAATGGTCCAGCCATGTTTCATAAATAGGGGGTGGTTTACATGAAAAATGGATGAACCTGCCACCCAGACTGTACATCTAATATACAGATAAGTGCTGTGAGTGCCCAAGTGCAAGGGAGTGACAGATGTGTGTGATAGCAGTTAGGGATCTTGGTGGGCCAGACCGAGAAGATGTATTTTAAGGGCCCTCTTAAAACTGTGAGGGTTGTGAATGTGCCTGATCGCCCGCGGTAGAATATTCCAGAGAAGTGGTGCCGCACGTGTGAAATCTTGTAGGCGGGCATGGGAGGTTCGGATGATTGGGGGAATGTAGTCTGATATCATCAGCAGAGCGGAGAGCACGGGTAGGGCGGTAGACAGAGACTAGGGAGGAGATGTAGGGAGGAGCAGCGCTGTGGAGAGTTTTAAATGGGTGAGAGTGCTGAGTTTATACTGTTTCATTTACTGGATGTGAAACAAGTTCAGTGACTGACCCAGGGTAGTGGCATCAGTATTGCGTGTGGAGAGATTGAAATGCCTGGCTGCTGCATTCTGGACAGATTGGAGAGGGGAGAGTTTGAAAGAGAGGGAGACCGATAAGCAAGGAGTTGCAGTAGTCAAGTCGAGAAAGAATAAGAGCAGTAATGAGAGTTTGAGTCGTTTCCACAGTGAGAAATGGACGGTTTTTGGAGATATTCTTGAGGTGCAGGTGACAGGAGCGGACAAGGGATTGGATATATGGGGAGAAGGTCAGATCAGAATCCAATAAAACCCCTAGACAGGGGCCTGCTGCTAGGAGAAATGGTAGTACAACATACAGAAACAGAAATAGCAGGGGGGGGTGGTTAGTAGATGGCGGAAAGACAAGAAGTTCAGTCTTAGTGAGGTTTAGTTTCAGATGGAGAGGGGACATGATGTCAGAGACAGCGGACAGACAGTCACTGGTGTTTTGTAGCAAGGCTGGAGTGATGTCACGGGAGGAGGTGTATAATTGGGTGTCATCCGCATAGAGATGGTTCTGGAAGCCAAATCTACTGATGGTTTGTCCAATGGGGGCTGTGTACAATGAAAAGAGGAGAGGACCTAGAACTGATCCCTGAGGAACCCCAACAGCAAGAGGAAGAGGAGAGGAGGTTTGGAACCCAGAAAATGAGACACTGAAGGAGCGGTCAGAGAGGTAGGACGAGAACCACGCGAGAGCGGTGTCTGGAGGCCAATGGTGCTGAGCATGCTGAGGAGAAGTTGGTGATCCACAGTGTCAAATGCTGCAGAGAGATCCAAGAGAAGCAACAATGAGTAGTTACCCTGAGATTTTGCTGTTAGGAGGTCATTTGAGACTTTAACTAAGGCAGTTTCCGTGGAGTGTAGGGTGCGGAAACCTGATTGCAGCGGGTCAAGAAGAGAGTTAGCAGAGAGATAGCGGATTAGACGAGAGTAGACCAAGCGTTCCAGGAGTTTAGAGATGAAGGGCAGGTTAGAGACTGGTCGGTAGTTATCAGCACAGGACGGGTCCAGAGAGGGCTTTTTTAGTAAAGGGGTTATGATGGCGTGTTTGAAGGAAGATGGAAAGATCCCAGTGGAGAGAGAGAGGTTACAGATAGCAGTAAGGTGAGAGAGGACAGCTGGAGAAATAGACTGGACGAGGTGGGATGGAATGGGGTCAGTAGAACAGGTGGTGGGATGAGCAGACAGGAGAAGCCTGGACACTTCTTCCTCTGTCGTCGGGTCAAGGGCTGCGAGTAGATTAGAGGACGTGCGTGGAGGGACAGGATGGGTATTATTTGGGGACTGAGATATGTTTAGCCGGATATTTTCAATTTTGTCTTTGAAGTGAGTGGCCAGGTCTTCAGCACAGAGGTCAGTGACCGGAGCCTGCGCTTTAGGCCTTAGGAGGGAGTGGAAGGTGTCAAAGAGGCGTTTTGGGTTGTTGTGTAGTGTGGAGATGAGGGAGGTGAAATATTTTTGTTTGGTGCAGTGAAGGGCAGTGTGATAAGTCCTGAGCATGAATTTGTAGTGGAGAAAGTCTGCAGGTAGCTTTGACTTTCTCCACAGCCGCTCAGCACACCTGGAACATCGCTGGAGAAAACGAGTCTGAGGTGTGTGCCAAGGCTGCGGGCGTCTGACTCTGGTGGTGCGGTGTGTGAGTGGTGCCAACATGTCCAGGGTGGTTGCGAGAGTTTCATTGTAACGTTTGACAGCCTGGTCTGGACAGGAGAGGGAGGAGATTGGGGGCAGTGAGGACTGTATGGTGTCTGTGAGTTCCTGAGTATTAATGGAGCGGATATTTCTGTATGGATGATGGGCAGGTTTGTCCAGAGAAGGCTGAGAATTAGTGATAATGAAGGAGATAAGATTGTGGTCAGAGAGAGCATAAGGAGAATTAGTGAAGTTAGAAATTGAGGAAAGATGACAGAAGACCAGATCCAGAGAGTTCCCATCCTTGTGGGTTGGGGAGTCAGTTTAAAATGCAACGAGGCCATGAGAGGAGGTTAATGAAAGAAACTGTGAGGCAGAAGGAGACATGGGGTCATCAATGGGGATGTTTTAATTCACCCATGATGAGAGTGGGCATTTTCAGAAGAGAGGAAGTGTGGGAGCCAGGCGGCAAAATGATCCAGAAACTGGCGGGGAGAGCCGGGGGGTCTGTAGACAACTGCGACTCTGATGGAAAATGGCTGAAAGAGTCTGAGGGTGTGGACCTCAAAGGAGGGGAAAGTGAGGGAGGGTGCAGGAGGAAGGACCTGATAAGTGCAGTGTGGAGAGAGAAGTATGCCAACTCCTCCACCCGGCCTGTTCTCAGGTCTGGGGGTGTGGGTGAAGTGTAGCCCACCATAGGTGAGAGCGGCAAGGGAAGCGGTGTCAGATTGCTGGAGCCATGTTTCTGTGAGGGCCAGCAGGTTGAGGGATGTCCTCTATGTACATTACCAGCTTCCCTGATGATGCACATTGCTGACTGGTGCCTGAGCTGCTGCAGCACCTCTTTGTCTAATCTCCTGACAACTGATAGCATGAGATTACACACAGGAGGTAGCAGCATGGTCACCTCATCAGCATTGTAGATGACATTCACTGCTCTGCACTCCTGAGTAATCAATCACATTAGATGTCAGTCTGCTCAGCTGCAAAGCTGCAGAGGAAGACCACTGAGCACAGAGGGGAGGGCTGCACACTGAAGACTACCACACTGTCATTGCTGTCACCTGGTCAGCAGTGGGTAGGACTGGGACAGTTGTACTTGTTCTGGTATCTCCTGCTGTGCATCTGCCCGGCTACTGGCTCCACTCTTCACTGAGCCCGGGGAGCTGTGGTCACTAGTCTCCTGCACGCTGAAAGGGATTGTGGGAGCATGTCGTCATGATGCTAGACATGCTGGGAACTTCCCATCAGCCTGCCTGGCGGTGACTTTAGGCTGAAGTCAGCTGTTTAATGTAACAGGCACGTGACAGAATTTTTTTTTTTTTAATGACGTAATTAGAGAGTGTATTATTTTTTCAATAGTCAACGAGCTGGTCAATAAAAATGTGGGTGTTAGGTACTCTTTAAATAAAGCCACCTGATTCACACCTGTTTCTTCACAGAATGATTGACCTCACTCATTGAACGCCACGCTCCTTTCAAATATTCAAATACACAGACTCTAAGGGCTCGTTCACACGGCTTATTTTGGGACTGATTTCAGCCGTATTGAGCGCCGTATTTGCGCTCTAATACGGCTGAAATCAGTCCCAGGCATTACGGTAATCCACAGTTCTCATAGAGAACTTTGGACATGCACATTATTTACAGCGTGTACGTGCCGTGAATAATGAATGTCTATGGGGCCGGCGAGTAGCTGGCCCCCCGACCCCGCTGTACAGCAGACAACGTAATTGCGGGGCGAAATCAGTCCCCTCAATTACGTCGGCAATAAGCCGTGTGAACATTGCCTAAGGATATGTTCACACAAGCTCTTTCGGGAGCTCGCACTATTAGGCGGGGGGCTATGGGAGGAGCGGCAGCCTGCTGACCCCATTGACATTCATTACTCGCGGCGCATATTCGCTGCGAATAATTGACATGTCACTTATCTCCCCACATGTACAATACGATCGTATTGTACGAGCGGGGAGAGGAGGCGTCTCTGTGAGAACTATGGATTACCGTAATTTCGGCGTGCATCTCGCCCGTATTAGAGCGCAAATACGCGGTGAAATGGGAGCCAAAATTACCCCATGTGAACATAGCCTAGTACATGCAGACCATGAATGCAGAGTCTGTTGGTTTTCTAAGATTCTACTGCACCAACTGGTAAATTGCTTGACATGTGGTAATATAATTTATAGCAAAACGGTGATTAATCTGGTTAGTCGTATTGGACTGCTATTATTTTGAACACTACTGTTGATCAATTGTAAGGTGTTGTCTTGATCTCATGATGTCAAAATGTGAACAGCATGATGAGGAGGACTGTTCAAATTCCAATTCAAATTGATCCCCTAAATGTGTTGGGCAATTCATGGATCAAACAACTGTTGTGAACTTTGCCTTTAAGCTTCAAGATCAGCAAGTTGTGCAAAAAGTAATGAAACATTGAGCAGTTGGACATGTGCTTTCTAAAAGATAAGAGATGGTCTCATTTAGTTCATTTAAAAAACTTTTCAAAAAAATGTTTTGTTCATCCTAAAATTTCAGCCAATAGTCTAACGTCCTAGTATGTGTGAGTATATGGACACCTACACAAACACATTATATATTTGTCACTTGGCTTTCACTTAATATTTTGTTGCTTTCCATTGAAATCTTTGTCCTCTCCTCAAGTTTCAAGAGCTTTGCAGATGCAGAAACACCCGAAGCACTTATCAACTTCATCATCCAGCAGCCCTGAGCCGGCAGAGAGCAGACTGCGTTCTAGTGGTGGCTCTGTAGACGGACATGATTCTTCTTTCAGCTCCTTTTCTCCTCCTCCTAATAGTTCTTCAGCTTATAATTCTCCAGATGCTACTAGGGAATTAGAGGGAGGTGAGTGCATAACAGGAGCATTAATCACAATTTATCATTATTCTAAAACTGTTTTTTAAGAATGCTAAGTGGAGAAATTCATAGTTTTGTTTCTCTACTAGGCACCAAATTCGGTGTAGAAGGGTCTCATTCCAGTGACTCTTGTGATGGAAGTTCCCGGATTTCAGGTTCCCTCTTTGACTTCCCATCTTCCCCACTGGACCTTTTGCAGGAAGAAGTGAAAGATGCTGATCGGTACACATAATTCTTACGGTAGTATTTTGTGGGTGGGTAAAATTCCGACTTTTAGATGCCAGGTGAAATATTTCCTGTTGACAAATCTCAAGACTGTAGGTTGTTTCTGTTCATATCTGCTTGCTGAAAATCCTTTTTTATGCTCTAGTAATTTTGACTTAGTTCAATTATTGTTTGGTTAGTTAGAATTGTAGTGGAGTGTGTACCCATCTTACACATTGATTAAATATGCCATCAATGTGCGATAGGTGAGAGTGCCACCTCTGGGACCCGCACTGATCTCAGGAACGAGCCTTAGGGCATATCCCCACTGCACGGGTTTTCGGACGGTTTTTCAGCCAGTTTGCGGTTTTTCAGACCGCCTGAAAAAACGGCCGAAATTGAGCACAATTGTGCTCTATGGAAAACCCGTGCAGCAGTCCCCACTGCACGGGTTCTCCGCCCGGCGGTTTTGTCGCCGGCGGACCGGCGACAAAACATTGAACATGCACAATCTTCCGTCTGGTTTCCGGACGGAACATGTGCATCTCAATGGGAGGGGGGAGAGCTGTTCTCCGCTCATCGCGGAGAAAGCCGCCCCCCTGCGGCCGTGGGGAGGGCCGCAAAACCGGACAAAAACCGGCCGGTATTTGTCCACTGCCGTGTAAACGGCCCCTTAGAGTCTCTGTTCAGATTTAAGAGTTGGTCACGCTTGCGCACTAGTCTCCATTATTTCCTTTGGGAGTTCTGACTCCAGCTGAGCAGTTTGTTTGGCTCTCCTTGGAATTCCCATAAAACTAATTGGAGAGTGTTGTGCAAGTACAACCGACTTTCTGTTCTCAACGGAGACTTTGGGAGCCCATTACCGAGTTTGGTATGGGTCCAAGAGGAGGGACCTGCAACTATCACACATTGATAGCATGTCCTGTTTATGGCAAAATTATTGACAGAAAATACTATAGTTGGCAATACATGTTATAGTTGGATATAAGTATTAGCGTATAATTTGTATCAGTTTACATCTGTATAGCAATTAATTCAAAGTTGTTTTTTCCTCACCAGGTTCAGTGAACACGGCACACCAAAAGCATTGCGAAAGTGAGTTCTGTTTTTGTAATTATTGTTCTTTTATAGACAAAATCTTTAAAAAAAAAAAAAAAAAAGAATAACTAGCGTTTCCATTGGTCGTTAACATTTGAGATTTTTTTTGCAACTTACAATGAATATATTAAAGTCAGAGGAGTTGCCCAATAGGTACAACTCCTTCTTTGTCCAGTTTCACATGAGCATGGCACATTTTTGCATCTGTAACATGGGCAAGTTTCCCAACCTTTTATCACAGGTCTACTGAAATTGCACCACAAATACCCCTATAATTTCGCTTGTGTGAAACCAGCTTTAGGCTATGTCTACACAGCACAGGGTTTTGCTTGGATTTTCAGCGGATTCAGTATTTTGAATCTGCCAGAAATCCAACGGTACCCTGTGCTGCTTAGACAGCAGTGAAACATCCATGCTGTAGTTTATGCAGCACGTGTTTTTTTACTATTGCTTTAAAAATCTGACAGAATATGCAACAAGTTGTATATTCCAACGGATTCTGCTCGGATTTGCCTTCGGCCCTGTACATTAAATGTACAGGGCCAACGGCAAATCCGAAAACCGACTGCGATTTTAGCGCAAATCAGTGCCAAAAAGCGCGGTCCTGTGGTGGTCCCGCAATGACAAAATGCCGACGGATTACCAATAGTATTTTGTCATATCCTGTGTGGATTTAGCCTTAGAAGCTCCTCATAGAGTGGATTTCAGTGCACCTAGATCCACATGCTTATTGTACTGAAATCTGTACAGGAATGTTCCCATTATATTGGTGAAAATTTTTCCAATATGGATTTTGTAGTTCCAAATGTGGAAAATTCTGTGCTGTTTCTAAATACAAACTGCAGAGAAGAATAGGACCTGGCTTAGCCCCTTTGATGGGTAGATACACGGCAGATCTTTATGGGCAGAACAATCCACCATGCGAGCATCACCTTAGAGTTGAGCCCCCCTAGCGATTAACAAGTCCATCTTCTGTAACCCCCAAATGTGCAGCTGTTGTAAAGCTTCATCTGTGGTCTAAGCTCTGGCTGGCTTTCCTGGCAGCCATCTTTCTGGTCACTACTTTTACAGCTCTTGTTTTGTTGTGTCTCATTGTATGTATCCGCCTATGTTCTAAAAATAAGTTAAATACTAAAGTAATAACTGGACTGGACAGAATGTTGCTATGTAGCTGTAACAAACATACTTTTCACAAGTACAAATACATTCAGCATCGCACACTAATGCTAGGTTGAAACGAATTTCTTTATCCTCTTTTTAGATTGGACAACTTGGGGATTGGAGATACTCAGAGTGAAGATGAACTCTATGATCTTGACCTGGAGATGGATCCTCCCAACTGGCAACAGCTGGTCAGCAGAGATATTTTACAGGGACTGAAACCACATGAGATCAAACAGCAAGAGGTCATACATGGTAAGAATGTATCCAGAATACTTGACTAGTTTAATCCAGTATCTGAACTGAAAGGTTTGATTTTTACAATTTAAAATTCATATGTGTCCGCATATACATATTTAGAAACAAAACCCTCATAGGTCCCACATTGGAATTTCCCTTTGGCCCCATTAATTTCCTTTTTCACAATGAGTTCGTGGCCCGTATTTCGATGCATCTTGCGGCGTTTACCCCCGGGTTTTCCATGGCTCCTCATCAAAATATCGCTCCCAAGCTCATGAAAAGTATTTTTCCTATTTTGTCTTGCAACTACGCTACTGTCGCCCGACTGTACTTATGCAAAGCTTTTTAACCCAAACTTTTAAGAAAGCATTGTTTTTAAAAATAAAAATTATACTTCAGAAATACGGGTCCACGAACTCATTGTGAAATGTTGATTATTACAATTGTCTGTTAGATCAGGTTAAATGGGAACAGTGTTTAATTCTTTGGGTACTGCTGTTATATACCTGTTATGGCACTGACGGGTGTTCTTTTGATTAGCTCCTGAAATGACTATATGAAGGATTTTTAAAATGTGTTTATTGCTAGAAAGAAAAAGCTTCTTCTAGTAAAGTGATTATGTGGAATAGGAGGAGTTACTTCACCATCAGGTACAGGAGGTTCAGAGAGGTGGGATTGCACTACTAGACCTGCTCGGCTCTCAGCACAGGAAACTCAAAGGGATATTCCAGCATTCGGGCTGCAGGCTCCAGGGTCATTACTCATAGAGCATCAGTGTAACATTAATCCTAAATGGATAATTGACATCTTTTGTCACACTGTTACTGACTATTTGCTTCTCCTCTGTGCATCAAGATTGGACTTTGTTGTAGCAGCAGCTCATGTGGGTAGCAGTCTACAGTCCCCATCATGCCTTGCTGACATCTGTTCCATGCTGATTTCACCGTGTATTCCCCAGGCTACTGAAGACCAAGGGCCACATGTATGAAATTAGGCATTTAAACGCCAAATTTCATGCGCATAATAATGGCCTAGAATGCGCTTGATTTATGAACCCGTTCTAAAGCCGGTCATAAATCAGGCGTGTTTTAGCGATTGTTACGACATTTCTGGCTCAGATATACCACTTTGAAAGTACTCTACCTGTTCCAGCAGTAATGCGCCTAGAATTGCTGTAATGAAGCTATAAATCTATAGCCAGTGCGCCCCACCTCCCGCCCCCCAAAATCAGGCGCATTACAAAATGCCGATTGCGCTCTGTAATGCACCGGATAGTGGCGTACGGGAGGATTTGCGCTAATGCGAACAGGATGCGCCTGATGTCTGGCTGAAAAAACGCCAGACTTCTGCCGCAGCACCATTCATACATGTCCCCCCAAGTCTCCAGCCTTTTGTGCATATTGTTCTTCCCTCTGCTGAGCCTCTCAGATTAGTTCCAAGTTACATCCTTTCTATCCCCTGCTGCCTTATAAATACATAGCTTATCTTCCTATAGCTGAGCATGCCTGACCAGACAGCTGAAACTGAACTACAGGTCGTATCCCTTGACGACAAGCTCTAAACTTCACATTATGAGCCAGTAGTTGGCAAGTGATTTGTGGGAAACTACTAAAAATATTTTACTATTATATATTTAGGATTTAACGCACACTTTCAATAGGAGTCATAGAAATACCCCTTTAAGAAGGATAGTCTGAGAAGGTTACTAAGCAATACAAGGGAGCTTAATAAGTCAAATGGGCATTACACGGACAAACGTTCATCTAAAATGTCCGCCTTGGGATATTACATTTCATATGCAGCAGCTGTTGCAGGTGAAATATTTGGCTGGCCATAGTCTCTCCTCGCAAAATCAGTTGTTTGCATGGGGTATCTGGAGCGGACTACAGCTCGAGTCTGAAATGGATCATCTCTGATGAGGCAACCCCTTCATGTTTCTGTATGTAATTGTATATGGAGTATATGAAGGGCATGGGCACTGCTCATAAAGGGAAACCCTTTTTCTGTTGTGTTCACATTCTCCTGGAATGTCACAGGGATTGCAGTAGGGTGGGTTTTTTTGCTTTTGTTCAAAGGCCTTCATATTTTCTAGAAATACAGCAAAAGGAGTATCTAAAAATAATCTCAACTCCTTTAAATTGAATTAATTTCTTCAATATTGCAGCATTTGTAAGTGACTATTGTATTGTGCAGGTTATTTTGTACTTTTTTTTTGTATTCTAATTTTTGCCTGCAATTTTTAATGGATTGTGACGAGTCAAGAGCCGCATGAACTTGCACTGAATTTTATGCTAGGCAACTAAAAAGTATGCTAGGTTAGTGAGGGCTGCGTCTGCATTTCTTTTTAGCAGGACAATTTTTAGTTGGGTCTCTATGATGTGCACCCACACTATCAGAGGGTCATTTGTTTTGTGCACTTTTTACAGTTTGTGGATGGCTCCTGAGTGGTGAAGCTACCCCTTAACATACAATATACTATTGTATATACACAATAAGTGCCTCGGCCAGGAGTAATATTTCCTGTTTTATGTGTAAATGCAGTTTTATGCTGCATTAAACAGTTATATGGTTATGGCCGTGATATGGCACAGAAAATGAAATAAGCTCGAAAAAAATTCCCGCATAATGCTTCCCTAGAGCAGATTGTATGCAGTATCATGATTTAAAAGCAGCTGAAACAATTTCACACTGCAGCTAAAATACACATCTTACAGACTAAAGCCGCCTAGAAATGGCTTTTCTCTCAGGAGAACGCAGTCTGCTGGTGCTGTCCTTAAGTGTTGCTGAACTGGGAAATTGTGTGATTCAATGTTTTGTAAACCCTTCATTTCCACACCAACAGATCAAATGGTGAATTTTTTATGGTCAGGAGATCAATACTTTGACAGTCGGAGGGGAGAACGAGGAAACTGGGAAATACTGAAGATCTAAGCTTGTATAGCCGGAATTTTAAAGGGGGGATGCCTTATTTTTTTTAAACTAATGTGCTGTGCCAAAAAGATTAAGAAAAAAACACCAAACCCATACTAGTCTCTGTCCCCGCTTATGTTTCAGTGATGCCGGTGCTTTCCCCGGTCTTCTGTTGACTTCCTGCTGACAGTGATCAGAACAAAATTACTGCAGCGACTGATTGCGCGGTCATGTCAGGTAATGTCATGTGACTACTGCAGCCAAAGCTGTTCACTTCAGAAAGAGGTTGTCGGGCAATGTCACATGACTTTAAACCAATCGGGGTACCGATGATCCCCTGATGGGGAGCAGGAAGTCCGAAGAAAACCTGGGGGAAAAAATCAGCACAACGGCATTGCTGGAACAAATGTAAAGAGAGAAGAAATTTTGAGATTTTTAATTTTTTTTTGCTTTCTTACAGCAGCTTTATACATTGGTTTAGAAGAAAAAAAGGTGGAGAGCTCCTTTAAAGGGATGCTCTGGGAGTTCAAGAAGCTTGTTCGTCCGTCGGGGATTGAAAAAAAAATAGACAAAGAGAATCATACTCGCCTCCTGGACACCCCAGTTCATCCCAGCCTTAGCTATGAACATTCATTGTGACAGGTGCAGCCAATTACAGGCCACATGTGATCGCTGTGCCTGTGATTGACTGTACGGGTATGTTCACATGGCGTGTTAGATCCGTTTTTGGATCCAATTTTCATTACTTGAAAGACTCATTGAAAACTGCATCCAAAATACGTATCCAAAAACGCATCTGCAAATGTGTTTTTGGATACGTTTTGCATGCGTTTTCTTTCAAATCACAGACATAAAAGTTTATTGTATTTTTGGATCCATTTTTCAGGCTTCAAAAATGCACACTCCATTGTTTCCTATGGGGATTTTACTTGCGTAAAACGCAAGTAAATTGAATGACAATTTTTTAAACCAAATCAAAAAAACGCATCAAAAAGCGCAAATAAATGTGATCGGCGATACTCTCTAACAGCGTTTCGTGTTTTACATTGAAATAATGCACATTGTTAGATCCAAAAGCGGACCCAAAAACGTACGAAAAACCTGTGTGAACATACCCAAAATACACATGAAAATAAAGTTCAGCTGGGATGAAAAGAGTGTCCGGAGGTGAGTTGATTTTTTTTGTTATTTTTTTTTTTTTTTTTGCCCTGCGGCGAAAAAGCTTTTTTGAATCCGCATCCCCTTTTTAAACCCTTTAAGGTCTAACCCCTGTTTTGGAGTTAAGGCCAAGCCCTTTTTTTCAAATCTGACATGTCCCACTTATCTGTGAATAACTTTTCAACATTTTACCTATCCATGTGATTAGAGATTTTTTTCTCGTGAACATTGTGCTTTAACTTAGAAATTTAAATTTTTGGTCATAAAACCCTTTTTTAGGCGTTAAAAAAAACGAAATTTTGTAAAATTTTGGAAAAATTTGCCATTTTCAAAGTTTAAAAATTTTTCTGTGTGAAGACAGTCACACCAAACCAAATAGTAAAACTGAAAATCTCCCCATATGTTACTTTGTTTTGGCATGTTTTTTTAAAAAATCCTATTTTTAAACATTGGGGGTTTAAAAAATTTATAGCAAATTTTAACATTTTCAAGAAAATTTGCAGAACAGATTTTTTTTGGGGGAACCGGCCCTTTGATGTGGTTTTGGGGGGCTTGTTGTTAAAAAAACCCCCAAAAATTACCCATTTCAAAAAACTACCCCCCTTAACATAGTCAAAACAGCTTTTAGGAAATTTATTAACCCTCAGGTTTTTTGTAGAAATTAATGAAAAGTGAAAGTAAAATTTTCAAAATTTTAACTTTTTTGCAGATTTCCGATTTTTGTTCATTTTTTCATTGGAACCCGAGATTTTACCAAGAAATTGCAACTAAATATAATCTCCTTATTATCAGTTTTTAAAATATTCACTTGGGGCCCCATAGCCCTTTAAATTTTTCCCCACAGCTCAGAATTAAAGGGCACCTTCTTGTTTTAGTATATTTTTCGGGCTTTATTGGGATATGATGGGCAGTGACAGACAGGGGGAACAAAGTTACAAACTGTTTTTTAACTATCAAAACAAAACTTAAGGTAGGTTCCCGGTGATTTGCAGGGCGTAATTTATCCCCCGCAATTACACCGTGGACTGGGGGGGGGAGCGGGGGATGAGGGGGTCGGAATTTTCCCCGGCCCCAAAGATTTGAATTGCTACGGCGCGTTTTGGGCTAGAAAATTCCAAATGAAAATTTATTCCCCGCCCGGGCGAGGAGAGTAACCCTAGTTCTCTATGAGAACTGTGGATTACCGTAATGAAGGGCCCTTTTCAGCCCTAATTTGCGCTTTTCGGCCTTTACGGACTGTAAACGGCCATTTTAACCCGTTTTAACATGGCCTATGAGTGAGGGGTACGGGGACTTTGGGCAATGAAGGGGTTCATTTTTGTGTGTGTTTCTCACTGTAACCCCAATGTTGCATTGGCAAAAAAATTGCTGGAATTGAAATTTAAACTGTCCTGAGAGACAGCTGCCACAAAAAATCACGGGGCTGGAAGTGTTAGGCAGGGGAGGGTTTAAATAATATAAAAATACATGCAAATGAATGCAAAAAGTGGATCCGCGTACGTTGAAACTTGATTTTTTAAATACTTCACAATGCAAAGAAAAAAAAATACGGCAATGACCGACGCGTTTGGGTCCAAAAGATTTCCCTTGTTCAGGGGCTCAAATACAACTTTTCCTGTGTTATTAAATGGGAGGTTCCTATTTCGTCAAATATGACGTCACCCTCCTTTTTTTTTTTAAATCTTTAAACAACGTATTTAAAACTACATTGCCTATTGGAAATCAATTATATTAACCAAATATGTAAAATAAAATTACTTTTCAATAGTATTAATGACCTTATGCACTAACTTTTTGGGTTTAAATTTGAAAAATGTTACGGAGGTTCATACCTTCAGTGCTCTTGTCTGAAATTTAGGACCCAAAAAGCCTCTCTTAAACGCACCTTTTTTGCCCAATCCCCTCCTTTTTCTAGATTGCTCACTTCTCTTACTACAAATGCTTTTCCTTTTTGTTTTTCTCAAAAATGTTTAACCGCACCGAGGTTATTTGTCCCCCCTTTTAATTCATGTATATTTCCGTATTTGTTTTTAACTTTTTTTTGCAAATACCCACTTTACAGGGGGAAAATCGCAGGGTTTTGCAATGTTGCCATACCCCCGCATGACTGTATCACGTTTAAAAATCCCTTTTTTTGATATTCTTTTTTTATCGTGTTTTATTTCTTTTTTTTTTCTTTTTATTTTTTTTTTTGTATTGGCATACATTGCATCTCCTACCTCCGCAGGGAAAAAAATATATATGTGATTTCCAATAGGCAATGTATGTTTTAAATACGTATGTTTTAAAGATTTAAAAAAAGAGGAGGTGACGTCATATATGACGAAATAGGAAAACCCCCTTTAAGTAAACAGGAACGTTGTATTTGAGCCTGAAAAGGGTAAATTTGGGGACCCGAAACGCGTCGGTCTTGCCGTATTTTTTATCTTTGCATTTTGAATTTTAATAAACTCAAGTTTCAACGTAAAGGGTGGTCCACTGTTGCGTTTATTTGCTGTTTTTCAGAATTGCCCCCTAGGATGAAGGGAGGATCCGTGCTGCATGTAGAGGAAAAAATAACGGAGGTGCCAGGGATCAGTCTGCAATCAAGGTAGCCTATCCTGTGTTTTTGTTTGTTAAAAAAGTATTTCGGTGTGCAGCCCAGATCACAGCACAGGGCAAATAAGCCCCACAGTAACCACTCCTCCCTCTCAACAGTACAGGCCCCAGGACGTGGATCAGCTGTAAAGGGGGGGAGTCAGCAGATGACTGACCAACCCCGGATCCTTGGCACAGGGGGGTCACAGGGCTGCAATGATTTATCACCCGTTGTGTAGATGTGTAATTTGCTGTCAGAAAAAAGCAATTGCTAGAGTTTCTCTTATCTCTGCACGGGGGAAAAGAAAGCTTTCATGAATTTGGAACGTCAGGGTGCATTAACAGGCAGGGTGGAACGTCAGGGTGCCTTAAAGGGTTAAGGTACTTTATAAATATAATCAGTCGGTTGTTTGAGGTGTGGGGTAATTTATAACTCCAAATGAGTTATTCTATGCTATGCTATGTTTATTCTGAAAGGGATATTTCTATCTCATAAAGTGATGGTGTGTTGCTTGATTATGCCACAGCGTTATGATCAGTGGACCTCTAGTACCACTACTGATACAGAGAAAGAAGCAGCACAGCACTGAGGTTGCTTTACTGTTTTCCCTACCCAGTAGTGCTCAAAGACACCCCATTGTGCAGGAAACTGAAGCTGGGCTTATTTACTTGAAGAGAGCCTTGCAGTTCCCCTCCACAGTGGGTCGCCTGACACCGCTGTCTCCAAAGATTGGGGGTTTTCGGATTGGCAGAAGCAAGCGTCAGCCGTAACGCGGGAACTAACAATTAAATGGGGATGCCGTCAGTTTGCTTTGCCCTCTTCTGAGTAGAAAAATTACTTTTTGACATTATTAGTATTGGTTAGAACTGCTGATTTTCTATATTCCTTCTCTTTCTCAGAGCTGTTCTATACAGAGAGAGCACATGTCCGTACACTTAATGTACTCAACCACGTGTTCCACCAAAGAGTGATCCGAGAAAGCCTCCTAACACCTGCCGAAACAAGGAGTGTGTTTTCCAACCTGGAGGAGATCTTAGAGCTTCATGGTGCGTAGCAACAGTTATGTAGTGAAATATTGTGAGCAGCACTGTTGTATAAAATCATGTGGTGACTTAACAACTACCAGCATACAACATTAAGCTCAACTTTTCTTTATGAAGTGTGGGTTACTGCTTTCTAAGCGGCTAGCATGCTGTTTTATTTTATGTAGTTATACAGCAGTGTAGATACGGCAATATAGATTATGTACATATTATGATTCCATACAAAACAATGAGCAGTGATTCACAAAACAGAAGCCCTTTTGCACTAGCATTCGTTTGGTATTGAACACTCTAGAGCACATATCTGCTGTGATGGAAGATTACATCAGCAACAAGAAGTGCCAATGCAAAGTACAGCGGTTTATTTGCTGGGGCTCTGCTGTTCGTTTTTACATGGAAAGCAATTAAACTTAAAGGGGTAGTACAGTTTAAACAAAGAAATTATTGTATTTGATATTTTAGCATTTTATATGTTTTGTACATTATTTCTTCTAAGTTTTGAAACATTTCTGGTTTTACATTTAGTTGAAGCCTTCATTGCTTACATCTAAAGGGGTTTTCACATCTGACTATTTCACATAACCTGCTCTTCACTGTAGCTTCAGGCCCCCACTTCCGATTCAGAGTGTGGGTGGTTCTACAGCAGTGATTGGCATAGCTGTCTTCTGCTATTCCTACCTGAGCCTTTTAGAGGGACATTGGTAATAGAGGGGTTTTTATAGCAGGGACAAGGCCACAGAGCTCTAAAAATTAAGTTTTTCAAAAGTAAAAATAAAGAAGCTTCGGTGTTGTTGATAAAACACAGCAGGGAATGACATCACCATCCCTAGAGCAGAGAGAGGGGGTCAGTAACCTAGGAAACCTTCTCTAAACAAGCAGGAGATAAGAACTGCTCTAGCTTGGAAATAAAGCAACAACAAGAGCAGTGTGTTTGGTAATAATTTGTATTTATCTGAAGATAATCAATTTGATAATACCTCTTAAACCTCTCCATGCCCTGTGCTGTAAATCTGCATGGAGGGAATATGGATTTTCACTCGTGAGCCTGCGCCCGCTCCTTTTCACGGCTGGTGCGGATGTGGGTAACTAGGAACACCAGCTACCGACTGGGGTCATCAACAGCTTTGAGCCTGGCCATTTAACTATTTAGATGCCGCGTTAAGCACAACAGTGGTGTCTAAATGATTGGCTAACCGGGCTGCGGTTCATAGAATTCTGGCCCCTGAATTCTCCTAGGTTGTAATAGGAGATTAATACAATCACCGTTAACTTCAGTATATAGTACAAGCAATTGCATGTACAGGTCCCTTTAGCAGACTAATTGTTTATGTACAAAATATAAAAGTTTAAAGAATATATATTAAAAGTTCAAAACACCTATTTTACAAAATAACAAAAGAGAAAAAAGTTATGCATGGCTGGTATCACCACATCCGCAAAAGTCTGATCTCACTCGGGTCCATAAATTGAAAAAACTAAAAACTTATTGGTTGCAGATAATGGTGCTGCCACGCAAATTTGATTAGTAGCCAAAGGGTTTTACTTAGAAATGCTAAAAGATAATGAAAACTCATGCTTCAACAGATTTTGGCACATGGGAAACCCTACCCACCTAAGGGAAAATTAATATGTCATTTTTCCAAACATGAAATGCCCTTAAAAAAACTAAACCCTTGTGCATATAAATAGAGCATTTTTGTTTTGATTTTCCACCTCAGATAGAATTATTTTTGGATGTGGGGTTTTCAGTACCATTATATGATATGGTCAATGGCACTGAAAAATTTGAAAATAGCTGCATCTGGTTTAATGAAAAATGTCTGGCCTGTGATACGCCCATGGGTGCACTGATAACTGCTGTAACTGTGTAATTGCCACATGACCAGGACAGATTTTCATCCACAATGGTGGTCTTCATACAATGACTAGAAGCAGAGATTGTGAAACTGTGAGGAGCTGATACCCAAAGCATATTACAGAGTGGTATCACTTGCTATGTCTCACCCGCATCAAGTTGATTATTGTGTATATATAGCGGCTGAACGCAGGATTTGCTTCAGAGACTATTTGTAGGTGTGAGACTGATTTGGTATGATTCCAATTTGATCAAAATTATTAAATCGAAAAGGTACCAGCAAACATGTGTAGTTAGGTCAAATGTTTCTAGTTTTGCAGAAATGTTGGTTTCTTATTTTGATTGAAGTTTTGTGTAATTTGTTTCCATTATTTTTAGTTGGACTGAAGGAGCAAATGAAAGCGGTCAAAAAACGTTATGAAAACTCTGTTATTAGACAAATTGGTGATGATGTTTTAAGCTGGGTAAGTTCTTCTAACCCCGGGTACTGAGGGTGGAATCTGTGCGGTCTGCCTTGTTGGAGGAGAAAAATTCTTATTAAAAATGCCTATCTCTATAGTTTTGTGGACCTGAGGAGGAGAAGCTGAAGCAAGCAGTAGCCACTTTTTGTAGCAATCAACCCTTTGCCTTGGAAATGATCAAGTCCCGGCAGAAGAAGGACTCTAAGTTCTTAATGTTTGTTCAGGTAGGATACAGTTAATTTGACTTGTTTATCTAATTTGATAAGTTTACATTCATGATCTTACTAACTTTTATCATGGTTAAAATAAATCCTGCACAGAGATCACCGACATCAGTCTTTTGTCTTAGTTGCTGTTTTGTTCACAACCACACACACTTGCATTTGTACTGGTTTCATGGGTTGCCAGTCAAAGGGTGTTTCCACCATAGACTTTGATGGCATATCGCTAGGATATTCCTATCATAGTCTGACAGGTATGGGTGTCGCCTCTAGGACCCGCACCCATCTTTGGAACGGGCCTCAGAAAGTCTTGGTTTGCATGCGGCTCTCCATTCTGTTCTTTGGGAGTTCTGAATACAGGTGAGCGGTTTGTTGAGCTGTATTCAGAGCAACCATAGAACAGGATGGAGAGTTGCTAAGGAATCTGTGGATGTATTTAGAGTATGTTAAGACTCCAGAGTACTGGGAATACCCCAAAGAAACAGAGAGAAATTCTCCAAACGTATTGCAGGTGTTTCTGTTGTTGGGTTTAAACCTAGGATAGCAGCATTGCCAGGCAAGAGTTGTAATCACTGAGCCACTGTGCTGCCTTGTGGTCATAATGTGAAGGTTAAAGGATACTAGAGGATGATACACACAGTTCCAAGCAACACTGAGCTGCTGATGGGACAGCAACAGGGAAATGTGTAATTATATTCTTCAAATATTGTATTTAATAGGGGTTTACCACTATAGAGATTTATTGAATATTCTTGCGATATACCATAATTTCCTAATATAGGAAGAACATGTATTGTTCTTCATAGAAAAAACCTTTTTATGGCTAACAAAAGGATAAGATGTTAAAAAGCAAGCTTTTTAGACTACTGAGATCTCTCTATCAGGCATGATTTAACAAGGTATCTGAAGAAACCTATATACACAAACCCAATAGGATACCGAGTGCACAGAACCAGGTACACGACATTGCATGTAGAGCTTGTGAATGTTCCCAGGATCCATAATGAATACAGACAGAATGAGTATCCCTAACACACAGCAGGACTTTAAAATCTCAAGGACATGCACATGTTCTACATTCAATGTTGTGTACCTGATTCTGTGCACTCAATATCCTATTAGGGTCTTATTTATGGAGAGTCTATCTCAAGAGTGCGCACACCCCTCACTTTTTTGTTAATATTTTATTATATCTTTTCATGGGACAACACTGAAGATATGACAATTTGTTACAATGTAAAGTACCCTCATTTTCTTTAGCAAGGCAGTGGTCGTCGTGGAGGTGTGTTTGGGATTGTTATCATGTTGAAATATTGCCTTGCAGCCCAGTTTCTGGAGAGTGGGGATAATGCTCTGCTTCAGTATGTAACAGTACATGTTGGCATTCAATGGTTCCCTCAATGAACTGTAGCTCCCCACAGCCGGCAGCACTCATGCAACCCCAAACCATGACACTGCTACTACCATACTTGGCTGTAGGCAAGAAATACTTGTCTTTGTACTCCTTAACTAGTTGCTGCCAGAAACGTTTGACACCATCTAAACCAAATAAGTTTATCTTGGCCACATCAGAGTACAGGACATGGTTCCAGTAATCCATGTCCTTAGTCTGTTTGTAGGCTTTCTTGTGCATCATCTTTAGAAGAGGCATCCTTCTGGGATGACAGCCATGCAGAGCAGTTTGATGCAACAATGCTGGAAGCACTCATATGTCTATTTTGAAAAGACAATCTCTGCATATGATGCTGAGCATGTTCACTCAACTTCTTTGGTTAACCATGGCAAGTCCTGTTCTTAGTGGGACCTGTCTTGTCAAGACCGCTGTATGGTCTTGGCCACCATCTTGCAGCTCGGATTCAGGGTGTTGCCAGTCTTCTTATAGCCTTGGCTATCTTTATGTAGAACAGCAATTCTTTTTGTCAGACCCTCAGATAGTTCTTTGCCACTGTTGAGTGAAAATGGCAAATTGGGCACAATTTGTACATTTTCACTTAGGGGTGTAGTCACATTTGTTGCCAGTAGTTTAGACATTCATGGCTCCGTTGAGTTATTTGCACTGTTAAACAAATTGCACACTGACTACTTTACATTGTATCAAAGTGTCAGTTCTTCAGTGCTGTCCCATGAATATATATATATATATATATATATATATATATATATATACATACATACATACATACATACATATATATACACTCACCGGCCACTTTATTAGGTACACCAGGCTAGTAACGGGTTGGGCCCCCTTGTGCCTTCAGAACTGCCTCAATTCTTCGTGGCATAGATTCCACAAGGTGTTGCAACGATGCTCAATTGGTACCAAGGGGCCCACAGAGTGCCAAGAAAATATTCCCACACCATGACACCACCACCACCAGCCTGAACCGTTGATACAAGGCAGGATGGATCCATGCTTTCATGTTGTTGACGCCAAATTCTGACCCTACCATCCGAATGTCGCAGCAGAAATCGAGACTCATCAGACCAGGCAACGTTTTCCAATCTTCTACTGTCCAATTTCGATGAGCTTGGGCAAATTGGAGCCTCAGTTTCCTGTTCTTAGCTGAAAGGAGTGGCACCCGGTGTGGTCTTCTGCTGCTGTAGCCCATCTGCCTCAAAGTTCGCCGTACTGTGCGTTCAGAGATGCTCTTCTGCCTACCTTGGTTGTAACGGGTGGCTATTTGAGTCACTGTTGCCTTTCTGTCAGCTCGAACCAGTCTGCCCATTCTCCTTTGACCTCTGGCATCAACAAGGCATTTCCGCCCACAGGACTGCCGCTCACTGGATGTTTTTCTTCTTTTCGGACCATTCTCTGTAAGCCCTAGAGATGGTTGTGCGTGAAAATCCCAGGAGATCAGCATTTCTGAAATACTCAGACCAGCCCTTCTGGCACCAACAACCATGCACGTTCAAAGGCACTCAAATCACCTTTCTTCCCATACTGATGCTCGGTTTTGAACGGCAGGAGATTGTCTTGACCATGTCTACATGCCTAAATGCACTGAGTTGCCGCCATGTGATTGGCTGATTAGAAATTAAGTGTTAATGAGCAGTTGGACAGGTGTACCTAATAAAGTGGCCGGTGAGTGTGTGTGTGTGTGTATATATATATATATATATATATATATATATGTATATATATATATATATGTATATATATATATATATATATATATATATATATATATAAAATAAAAAAAGTCCACGGCACTCCAAAATGCGTTCAAGCAATAAGGTAATTTATTCCTCCATGCTCAAAAGAGCGACGTTTCAGCTTCCTCACAGAGCTTTGTCTGTGAGGGAGCTGAAACGTCGCTCTTTTGAGCATGGAGGAATAAATTACCTTATTGCTTGAACGCATTTTGGAGTGCCGTGGACTTTTTTATTTTGTATTTTGGAACTTCTTGTATCAGAAGCTTTTGCTGCTGGCACCCTCCTTCTAATCCTTCAAGTAGTTCTTTGGAGTGCTGCTTATTTTTTATATTTTATATATATATATATATATATATATATATATATAATGATATTTGTGTGTGTATATAATATACATAAAGTGGGAAAAATACGTTTTTGATGCACTGGCAATTTTACAAGTTTTTCCCACCCACAGAAAATGGAGTGGTCTGTCATTTTTATCGTAGGTACACTTTAAGGGCCCGTTTACACGGCAGAGGACAGTAGTGGGGACTGCTGCACGGGTTTTCCACAGAAGCCCGTTGTGCTCGTTTGCGGGTGGTTTTTCAGACAGTCTGCAAAACCGCAAACCATCTGAATAACCGTCCGCAAACCCATGTTATGTGGACATGCCATAACTGGGAGGGACCGAATCAAAAAAAAAAAATACAGAAAATCACACTGTATGATTTTTAATTAATTGGCATTTTATCGCATGAAATGAGTATTTGATCACCTATCAAACAGCAAGAATTCTGGCTGTCACCGACCTGTTAGATTTTTATTTAAGAAGACTTCCTACTCTGCACTCGTTACCTGTATTAATTGCTCTTGTTTGAACTCGTTACCTGTATAAAAGACACCTGTCTACATACTCAATCACAATCTAACCTCTCCACCATGGCCAAGTCCAAAGAGCTGTCTAAAGACACTAAAGACAAAATTGTAGACCTGCACAAGGCTCGGATGGACTAACAATAGGCAAGCAAGTGAGAAGGCAACAACTGTTGGCACAATTATTAGAAAATGGAAGAAACACCAGATGACTGTCGGTCTTCCTCGGTCTGGGGCTCCATGCAAGATCTCGTCTAGTGGGGTAAGGATGATTCTGAGAGGTGTCAGGAATCAGCCCGAAACACATGGGAGGACCTTGTCAATGACCTGAATAGAGCTATGATCACAGTCTCAAAGATAACTGTTCGTAACACACTAAGCTGTCATGGATTAAAATCCTGCAGGAAAGGCAAGGTCTCACTGCTCTCACTAGTACAGGTCCAGACCTGTATGACCATTTAGTTGATCCAGAGGAGGCAATGGGAGATGGTCATCTGGTCATATGAGACCAAAATAGAACTTTTTGGTATCAACTACACTCTCTGTGTTTGGAGGAAGAAGAAGGAAGAGTACAGCCCCAAGAACACCATCCCAACCGTGAAGCATGAGGGTGAAATCATCATACTTTGGGAGGTGCCTTTCTGCAAAGGGGTCATTATAACTGCACCGTATTGAAGGGAGAATGGATGGGATCATGTATCACAAGATTTTGACAAACAACTTACTTCCCTCAGTAAGATCATTGAAGATGGCTTCCAGCAAGACAATGACCCGAAACAGACAGCCAGGACAACTAAAGAGTCTCCAGACCTGAACCCAATCGAAAATCTTTGGAGGGAGCTGAAACTCAATGAAGCACAGTGACAGCCGCAGAACCTGAAAGATATGAAGATCTGTATGGAGGAGTGGGCAGACATTCCTGCTGCAGTACGTCCAAACTTGGTCAAGAACTACATGGAGTGTCTGACATCTGTACGTGAAAACAAAGGTTTCTGCACCAAATATTAAGTTCTGTTTTTCTATTGTATCAAATACTTATTTAAGGCAATAAAATGAAAATTAATTATTTAAAAATCATATGTCTTTACTTTTCTAGATTCGGGCTCTCATAGTTGAAGTGTACCTATGATAAAAATTAGACATGCATACATACACACTTTACTCACAAAAAGTTAGGGATATTTGGCTTTTGGCTGAAATTTCAGGCTGAATATAAAGTTCAATCTTGAAAACATTTTTAAATGCACTAAATGAGACCATCTCTTAATTTTAGAATGCACATGTCCAACTGTCGTTGTAGTACTTTTTGCACAACTTACTTATCTCTAACAAGGAGCTTAATGGCAAAATTCTTAACAGGAATTTGATCCTTTAATAGTCAAATTTAGGGCATCATTTTGAATTGGGATTTAAACAGTCCCCTTCATCATCCTGTTCAAATTTTCACATCATGAGACCATGACAACACCTTACAATTGATCAACTGTACCTCGCCATTTCTAGACTTTATGCAGGATGCTCTCAGACAGAAATGGCCATTGAGCTTAGAGTGTCACAGCGTGTCAACAGTAGGTTGCAACAGAGATGCAGAGGGACTGAAAGAGTCACTGAAAGGCAAAGAAGTGGACATCCTTTGACTATGTCACACACTGATGACCACTTCATTATAAGCAATGTTCTGCGGAACCGGATGAAGAATGCCACTTAACTCCAAGCACGTTTAAAGAAGGTGAGAGGCAACCAAGTGTCACTTTAGACCATTCATAACCATTTACAACTGCAAGAGATGTGTGCTAGACGACCGGCAGAGGTACCTGACCACACCACCAGGCACAGGCATCCTAGTTTTACATGGGCTAGGGAGCATCTGTGCTGAGCGAAGGACCAGTAGTCCTCAGTGCTGTTCAGTGATGAAAGCCGATTGACTGTGAGCAAAAAATGATGGCCACCAACGATACTTGAGACGTCAAGGAAAGCACTATGCATCAGCCATTGTTGTCACCAGACAAGTCTTTGGTGGTGATGGTGTTCGTGTGGGCCGGTGTGTCTAGTCAATACAGAACTACCCTACACTATGTGAATGGTACAGTGACAAGCCTCTACAACTTGAATAACATCATTAATCCAGTCATTGTGCCTCTGCATGAACAACACAGGGCTAATTTCATCTTCATGGACCATAATGCTTTAGCTCTTCGAAGTCTCATCATTAGGGAACGACTGTTGGAGACTGGGATACCTCAAATGGAGCAGCCTGCACTTTCTCCAGACGTGAACCCCCTAGAAAACCTGTGGAATCAGCTGAGTCACCGTGTAAAAGCTCATAGCTCTGTACTCTTGAAGCTCAATGACCTGAGGCGGTCCTTCAAGAAGAGTGGGATGCCGTGCCTCAGCCGTCAATAACTCGACTTGTGAACAGTATGAGTTGTTGTTGTTGTCAAACTGCAATTAATGCTCAAAGCCACATGTCATGTTATTGAGACACTGACGGTTTTTGATGGTGAATACCCTCCACTGTTGTTGACTTTTGCTTCATTAAATTGAAACTATGAAATAGTTTGAGATGTGAAAATCAACATTGCAGCTACAACTTAAATGGCCGACTGTAGTGGGAAATGTTTTAGTTTCACGCGAAAGCCAGATATCTCTAACTTTTTTATGTGTAGTATGTATTTATTTTACCCGCAGCGGTGAAATAAGTATTGCACACGTTACCAATTTGTATTCCTAAAGTTGTTATTGACATGAAATTCTCACTGGATGTCAGTAACAACACAGGCCAAGAAATTAAAACATAGATGTCCTTAAACTAAATTAAGTGTAATAATGAGAAATGATACAGGGAAAAGGTATTGAACACGAGAACTGTCATTTATTTAATACTTCGTAGAAAAGCCTTTGTTGGTAATAAAGCTTCAAGACGTCTCCTGTATGGCGAAACTAATCGCATGCATTGTTGAGGTGTGATTTTGTTTCATTGTTCCAATCACAAACACTTTTCAAATCCTGAAGGTTCTGTGGGCTCCTTCTATGAACGCTAAGCTTTAGTTCCTGCCATAGATTTTTTTTATGGGATTCAGCTAAGATAATTGGCTGGGCCATTCTAGCAGCTCTATTTTCTTTCTCTGAAACCAGTTGAGAGTTTCCTTGGTTGTGTGTTAGGGATCAGTGTCTTGCTGAGATGTTCACCCTTGTTTCATCTTCATCATCCTGGTCGATAGCAGCAGATTTTTATCACGAATGTCTCCGTACAAATGTCCATTCATGCTTCCTTTAATTATACAAAGTTTGCCAGTGCCCTATGCTGAAAAACAGTCCCACACCATGATGTTCCCACCTCCAAACTTATTTGTTGATAAGGTGTTTTTGGAGTGATATGTGGCACCTTTTGGCCTCCAAATATGGTGTGTATTGTGGCATCCAAAGAGTTCAATTTTGGTTTCATCTGTCAAGACTGTATTCTCGCAGTATTTCACAGACTTGTCTAAATGTTGTTGAGCAAACTTTAAACATGCTTGAACATGCTTTTTTTTCAACAGTGGAGTCTTGCGTGGTGAGCGAGCAAACAGGCCATGGAGCTAGAGAGCATTACCTATTGTTTTGTTTGAAACAATTGTACCTGCTAATTCAAAGTCTTTCTGTAGCTCTCCACAGGTGCTTCTTGGCTCTTGCACATCTGTTAGATAATTCTTTTCACTGCTCTGTCTGAAACCTTGCAGGAAGCACCTGGTCTTGGCCAGTGTATAGTTAAATTATGTTCTTTCCACTTCCAGATTATGGCCTTAACAGTGCTTACCTGAGCCTTCAGTAGTTTAGAAGTTCTTCTGTATCCAATGCCATCGTTATGTTTTGCAACAATAAGGATGCCAAGGTTTTAAGGGATCTTACTAGTTTTACCCATCGTGAGATTTTTCTTATGTGGCACCTTGGTAATGAAACATCTTTTTATGGGCCCTCATTTGAACCTGATGATTATTATTTTTCACTAAATGACAGGCTTGCTTTCTAATTGCTGATAAATTTCAGCTGTTGTCATGATTTTCTTGGCATTTTGCAACTCTTTCTTCATGTCTTCAATAATTTTTCAATGTATCACTTCTTATTATTACACAAAACCTGATTTACGGACATCTATTGTTTGTTTTCTTTGCCAGTCTCTATTGAATGAGTTGTTACCGACATTTCATGTCGTTAGCACTTTTACGGTTAATTCACAGGGCGTATAGCCTGCAGTGGGAAGGTACCCGCTGGCCAGTGTGTACTTCCCACAGCACTTCGGCTCAGTCCCCAATTTTCCCAATTCCCCCCCGCCCTCCTCGGCGCATCACCATGTCACTTATTTTGCCAGGCTTGCAGTAAGCATCAGGGAATATGCATTTAAATCCTAGCACTATGATTTTACCATATTGAGGGGCGTACTTTGGGTGCAATTATGCCCCGAAGTATGACCCACAATTACACTGTGTAAACATATCCTTTAAAATATATTTACCTAGAAATTTGGTAACGTGTTCAATACTTATTTCACCCGCTGTATATATTTAAATCTATCTTATTTATTTGTGTATGTACATGCATATACACAGGTGGTCAAAATTGTTGGTATCTTTCTGTTAAAGAGAGAATAACCCACAATATTCACTGAATTAACTTGAAACTATCAAAAGTAATAATAAATTTGAATTTACCAAAAGTCAACTAGTGAAAATGGAAAAAAAAACTGTTCTGAACGAAAATGATGATAGCCTTAGAAAAGATTTAAATTATTTTGAACATAGTGACCCGTTAAAATAATATTATTATTATTATTAACATTTATTTTAAAGCGCCATTGATTCCATGGCGCTGTACATTTGAGGGGGGTCACATACATGATATTTCAAGTGATTACAATAATGACAATGAATGACTTATAAATGGTACAGAGGGAGAGAGGACCCTGCCCGCGAAGGCTTACAATCTACAAGGAGGAGGGAAGAGACAGGAGGAGAGGGGCAGACATGTTTGTGGGGTAGTACAGTGACGGCAGGGTTATTGTAGGTTATAGGCAATCCTGAAGAAATGGGTTTTCAGGTTGCTTTTGAAGCTGGTGAGAGTGGCAGAGAGTCTGATGTGTTGGGGCAGTGAGTTCTTTATTTGTCACAGGTATCTTTAAACTTGCAATCAGTCTGCCTTTTTAAAGGGTGAAAAGCAGTCATTGTGATGTTTAGCATTGTGTGTATACATGGAAAGAAATCTAAGAAGAAAAAAGTCTCAGGAGAATATTATAGACAAATATGTTAAAGGTAAAGGCTATAAGACCATCTCCAAACAGCTTGATGTTCCTATTACTACATGAATTTTATTCAGAAGTTTAAGGTCTATGAGACTGTAGCAAACCTCCTTGGACATGACCGCAAGAGGGAATTGAAAAAGATGGATAATACGAATGTTAACCAAAGAGTCCTGAACAACTTCCAAAGAGATTGAGTTGAACTCCAAGGTTAATGTAGATCGGTGTCAGATCGCACTATCCATCTCTGCATTTGCAAAAGTTTACTTAATTGAGGACATACTTGTAGGAGACCATTGTTGAATGCAAATCATAAAAAAGCAAGACTGGAATTTGCCAAAATGCATATTAACAAGCCACAAAACATCTTGAAGAATTTCTTTTGGACAGATGATACAAATCTGGAGCTTTTTGTGGAGTCACATCAGCTCTATGTTCACAGACACAAAAATTAAGCATACAAAGAAAAGAAAATTTTACCTACTTTGCAACATGGAGGAGGCTTGGTTATGTTTTAGGGCTGCTTTGCTGCATCTGGCAAAGGGTGTTTTGAATATCTGCAGACTACAATGAAATCTAAAGACTTTCATGACATTCTGGAGTGGAATATGCTGCCCAGTGTCAGAAAATTTGGACTCGGTCGCAGGTTATGGGCCTTCCAACAGGGTAATGACCGATAACACACAACTACAAATATCCAAGAATGGCTAAGAGAAAAGCATTGGACTATTCTGAAGTGGCTCATGAGGAGTTGACCAAATCAGAATCCTTATTGAAAGTTACAAAAATAGATTGCTTGCAAAATACGAAGTTAAAGATGCCAACATTTCTGTCCAGGCCAGTTTCATTATTTATTTATTTATTTATTTTAATTGTCAGTTGAACCACAATTCAGAAGCAATGTCTGATTTTGGTTCAGGGCCTCGGTGAAGTAGGCTGGATAGAACTGCTTCTGAGCAGTTTATTCTGGCCCGACTTCTCACTGGAGCAGTCTGAGTTGGGTGGGATGACGACTCCTACATATCCATCCCAGGTTTTCTCTGGCCTATATAAGGCAGGAAGTCAGGTGAGGTGTGGCTCCAAGCCTTGAATTTGTGTTGGGAAGTCCTGCTGTGCGCTGGTTTGCTGCTGCTGGAGAGTAGCCTGCACCAACTGCTTTATCAGCTCCTCCATGCTGGGAGATCCTGTTTGCACCCTGCCACGGCTTTAACCCAGGACATGCCAAGTCTTCATCTACCCTCTGTGATCTTCCAGAAGCGCAATACTGCCCGCATCAACTCCATCACTTGTGGGGGGATCAGCTCCGTCACAGGGATCACAGACAACAGCAAAGTTCAAATTTAAACAGGTTTTTTATTTTACGAAGTCAACAAGTAACAAAAATAGTTTTTCTTCAGCAGGGTGCTAACAGAAAGATAACCTTGCTTCAGGTACAACGGGTTAACGTAAACCTCCTTCCCACCAGAACAGTCTTTCACAAAGTATAGGAAGGTTTGCCCAGCTTCTCAGTCAGGGATCAACACATCACGACTTCCCAACACAAACTCCAGGCTTGGAGCCACACCTCACCCAGCTCACCTGGCTTATATAGGGCAAGGAAAACCTGTAATGAATATGTGGGAGCAGTCACCTACACAATTCTGAGACTGCTCCAGTGAAAAACCGACATGGAATAAACTAATAGGAAGCAGTTATGCTAAATTTGAAAAAAACATGCCCGTAACCTAAAGTTAGTGACAAATTCTATCCGGCTTGAAGCACAGTGACACATATCGGCCCTTGACCACCATGCTCTGTTACAATAAATCTCTCTCTCTCTGTCTCTCATACTGTGTGTATATATAGTGAGACCGTGACAGGCAGAGTTATGGAGGGAAGATATATTTCTTCTAGAATGCTCTCCTATGCATCTTTGGGGAGTATGTGGAGTGATGCATGTCACCGATAAGCCTGGTCTCGGTGAAGGGAAGCCTACAGTTTGTGTGTCCGTAACAATATGTTACTGACATGTTTGGTATAAGCGGTTCCAATCCGCTGTTGTCTGGGTCGGCTTTTCCTGGTGTGGCCAAAGAGAAGGGCGGGTGGCCACTCCCGCGCCCCAGGTGAGGCTGATGTCAGGCCTATAAAGCCTGGGCCTGCAGGCCTTTGCGGGGTCTGCTGTATAATCTGTGTTTCAGAGGATAGACCAAATGTTAAGAAAACCTGCTGTAAGTGCTAAAGCTGTGTTAATACTAGTCAGGTCATACCGTGTCTAGTGAGTGCTCAGTCGAGCAGGACTTTTTTCTGTGAAGGCTTGTTTTGATTTCCGTTTTCTGCACCTGCTGAAATAAACCCAGGCAACGCCTGGCTTTGAACTTGAAGTTTGTGTCACTTTCTTTGTCCGCTCAAGCCCAAGCTGCCTACCTGTTGCTGGTCCCCCTCACAATATATATACACATGCATACATATATTATACATAGCTATCTATACATATATATGTATACATTCAGTGAGTTGCATAAATATTCCTATCCTTTGAACTGCTCCTCATTTTAAACGTTGCAGCTACAAACCTTAGAAGTATTTGACATTTTAGGAGAGAACCCCACAAAGTAGCACAAGTGTAAAGAAAATGATTTTTAATTTGTTGACAATTAATAACTGAAAGGTGTGGATGTATTCAGCCTCCCCGAGTCCATTCTTTGAAGGATCGTCTTTAAGTGCAATGACAGCTGCAGTCTGCCAGAGGATGTCTCTTTCAGCTTTTTGCATCTAGAGGCTGGAAGTTTTCACATTCTTTTTTAGCAAAATAGCTCTGTCTCAGTCAGATTGGTTGCTGAATGTTTGTAAACAGCAATTTTGAAGTTCTGCCACAGATTCTCAATGGGATTTAGGTTTTGGCTATGACTGGATTATTTTAACACATAAATATGTTTTGATTTAAATCCTTCCATTGTAGCTTTGGCTGTATGTTTAGGGTCGTTATCCTGCTGGAAGGGGAACCTACACCTACTCTCAAGTCTTTTGCAGCCTCTAACAGGTTTTAATCGAGAATTGCCCTGTGTTTAGCTCCATCCATCTTCCCATCAACTTTGACCAGCTTTTTGATAGATTTTAGGAAGAAATAGCTGCCACATGTTCTCAGCCGCTCCAGTGGAATTCCTTAACTGTGATGGAAAGAGCAGGTTGTTGTGACCTACCTAAAAATCTGTGAAATAATTCCAGCAGTGAGACACCAGGTGCACTCTACATAAGTGTCCCGAGAAGCGAGCTGCGCCAACAATGAACCCTTTTCCTTGATCTGGCATTTCTGTAGCTGATCCTTAATGGAAGGTTCCATAAATGTAGCAAGTTCTATAAATCTAAGCTTTTGTTTTCTGTAACATATCCTAGTGCATTTATTAAATGTGACTTGAAGGATACATTAAAGGGGTTTTATCGTTAGAAGCTTTCATAAACTTGAGCTGTTTCTATCCGTTTCAAATACAGGGGTGAGTCTCTCTTCCCTGTAGGCGTGTATCTCCTCCCAGGAGGCGTTTCCCCCCTCACTGGTGACATCATCATTCTGTGTTAGCAGGGGAAGGGAGAGGACGTCAGCTTTGCAGACCTCCTGCTATGCTCCTGGCTGCAGAGCTGTCAGCTCCCTCTCAGGCTGCACAAGCTCATTGTAACCAGAGCCCCTGCATTGGTGTAAGCAGTTATACACACAGCCTGAACTGATGAAGCAGGTGTAAGAAATCCTCTCTACCCACCTCCTTCCCCACCTCTACCTCTGTTATCAGGCAGGAGGTAGATCAGACTGTATAAGGCCGTGTTATATGTGGTGAGCACAGGGTATAAGACTGTGTTATATGGGAGGAGAGTGAATCTAGCAGCTGTAGAGAGTCTCTGTAATTGCCCAGATCCTTTACATAGAACTATCACTGGAGATCAGTCACATAGAGAGGAGCTGAGACAGCCTTCATTATACAGACACACAGCCATCTCAGGCAGCTTGTTTCTCACAGCTCAGAGGGGAGTAAACACAGAATGTACTGGCAGCCAATCACAGAGCAGAGGGGCGTTTCCCGTCCGGGGGCGTGTCCCAACAGGCTGAATGACATATCAGTCAGCCAATCACAGAAAAGGGGGCTTGTCCCGTCCAGATGCTGCAGAAGTAGCTATAGATGCATAGTTTAGCTCATATCTACTATACTAAGTGACTTAATGCAAAGCAATTACAAAAGTGCTTATTTTTACTGTCCCCATCATTTGAGATATGATCTTTGTAGTGAGAAAACCTCTTTAAATTGTGTTATAACCCTTAAAATCACAAGTAAGGGTTTTTCTTTCCCTTGAGACTTTACATACCTATTCTATTCCTTCTTTTCTGAGCACTTTCTGCTGTCATGTCCGCTTTAAGCATAGCATCTTTCATATTTATTCTTTTATATTCTGCAAATTAACTGAAGGGCAGTCTATAATTCCCAGTTGTGCAGTCATAAACATCACCATATAATCCATACACATAAGTTCCTTTATGATCAGGAGGAAATTGTTCTGCCTCTGGCAGTGACACCCTTGAGGAAAGTTACCTGTGTGACCTTAGTATAATAAAATCCATTTTAATTTTTCATGTGAAGTCCTGTTATACGATCAAACCGTACAGTGGCAGTGGGATGTGAAGTACGAGAGACGTTATCTGTGTAGGTGTACTGCTACTTAAGGTTCAATTACAAATGGTTAATTATGGACATCATTTAAACATAAAGACATAGATCACGATATATTAATAAAATAATTGTTCTTATTTGTGTGAGTGATCATTCAGCTTTAGCATCCATCTTCTCCTTCAAGCATCCGAACACAACTGGTGATTAGACTGGTTTCAATGAACTGTTTTCCTAGCATCTATACAGAATTATCAGTACAATTTGCACTTTTTATTATAATTATTTATTTTAAAGAGCCATTAATTCCAGGGAGCTGTACATTCGAAAAGGTGTTACATACATAACATATGTCAAACAAGTACAATGGTGACGATAAATGAATAATAACTGGTACAGAGGGAGAGAGGACCCTGCCAACAATCTATAAGGAAGGAGAAAAGCGACAAAGTGATGGGCAGACATGTTTGTGGGGGTGTAGTGGCAGCAGGGTTATTGTAGGTTATAGTCTGTACTGAAGATATGGGTTTTCAGAGTCAGATGTGTTGAGGTAGTGAGTTCCAGATTGTGGGGGAAGCACGAGAGAAGTCTTGGAGACAGTTGAGAGGAGATGACAAGAGGAGAGCAGAGAACAAGGTATTGTGAGGAGCGGAGATAGCATGAGGGGAGGTATCAAGAGATTAAGACAGAGATGCATCGGGGGGAGAGGTAATGGAGAGCCTTGTAGGTCATGGTTAGTAGTTTGAACTGAATTTGCTGGGCATTGGGTAGCCAGTGAAGGATTGGCAGACGGGAGAGACAGATTAATATAGGGGAGAGAGCTAGACGGGCAGCAGAGTTAAGGATGGTTTGGAGGGTGCAGAAAAGGATGTTGTGGAAGTCTAGGCAGGAGATGACAATGGCATGGACTAGCATTTTTGTAGTATCGACAATAAGGATTGAGCAAATTCGAGAGACTTTTCAGGTGTGGGCGGTAGGCAGAGGGAAGGGCTTTGATGTATAGTTTGAAAGACTGAGAGGATTCAAAGGTTATCCCAAGGCAGCTGACTTGTGGTACTGGTGTGAATGAGGAGCCATTGACTGTGATAGAGATGGGGGAAAGATGATGAATTCAGTTTTATCCACATTTAGTTTTAGGAGACTTGAGGAGGATATGGATAATATTCTGGAATTTAGGAGAGTAAAGAGTTATCTGGAGATGTAAAGTTGTCATCAGCATACAAGTGGTACTGAAAGCCATGTGATGCTATGAGCTGGGCAAGGCCTATAGTGTAGATGGAGAAGCATAGGGGACCCAGGACTAACCAATGGGGGACACCAACAAAGATAGGGCGATAAGAAGAGGTGGTGATGCCGACGGACGAGAAAATTTGTAGCAGGAGGGAATGGTCGACAGTGTCAAAGGCAGAGGACAAATCTACGAGGAGAAGGACGGAGTAGTGGCGTGAGGCTTTAGCAGTTATCAGGTCATTGGAGACTTTGGTTAGGGCGTTTTTCGGATGGAGGAGAGCGTTGAAGGTGTTGGAAGAGTTGTCTTGGGTTGTGAGACAGCGAGGAAATGACGGTGATAAAATAGTCCTGTTTGGCAGAGGTGAGTGCAGACTTAAATGTGAGAAGTTAATTTATACAGCAAAATCGTTGGTGGAGCGGGTTTTCTTCTGGCAGCATTCAGCAATTCTGGAAACTCGCCTCTGCCGTTTGGTCAGATCTGTGCGCCAAGGTTGTCTATTGATTTTGCGGATATTTCACAAATAAGACTTGAATATAAAAATAAATAAGCAATAAAAAACTTAATTTCTATATGAATCCAGACCAGTTCTCAGATACAGAAATATACTAATATACTGCTGTACAGATGCTATTCTTAGGGCTGTGGATTAGGTGTATATTGTCTGTCTGAATTACAGACTGTTATAAAAGTTACTATCACAGTACTGTCCTCCGGCAACCATCCAAATAAAGTGCAATGACTCAGTAGCGATGGGTATAAAAACAATCACCGTCACACTGTCGTAGTATCCTCCAGCAACCATCCATATTAAACGGCCCATTTTATACAGAGCTTCCTGTGTCCCTTTTATACGTCTTTTTTTAACTGGTTTTATTTTGTGTAATGGAAACACCAGGGGCAGCAATGTGTTCTTATTTATAAGATGTATTGACATTTGATTGTTCTTTTAGGAGAAACTACAGCTGTCTCGGCACCCCTGGCAGTGCAGACAGATGGGGTGCATTGTTTTAGCTCTACTGTTCAGTATTGATCTTAGACCTATACAGCGCTTTCTCCACACTCAGCCATTCTGTGCCAGCTTCCAGTGCCATGCAGCCGTGACAACAGTTGATTATTTTTCATGTTGGGAGATAATAGCTCTTCAATTACTCATTTCTTCAAATGTGAGCACAGCACTACTATGGACCACTATCAATACAAACATAAGTGAATCTGTCAGGTGGATTATGCTACCCTATCTGAGAAAAGGATGTCATAGAGGGAGAGAAGCTAAGCTCTGTCATATGTAGGTAAAGATGATTTGGAACAGGATTTTTGAGTAACGAGCAGAAAAAAAAAAATCTGTGAAAGTAAAATTTTAATTGCTTCTAACCCAGCCCACATACAGTGATTAACAGGTTGGAGCGTATACACACTGATATAGGGAAAACTGTCAAGCACTGTATGTGTGTGGGGTAAGGAGGAGTCCTGCCAGGGCCGGACTGGGAGTAAAAAGCAGCCCTGGCACTGGAACCCCACCAGCCCACATACAAGATGGTCCCCCTCCCCTGTAAGAAGGAAAATAGCGTCCACTTTCACTTCTTTATATAAAAAGAATGATCAAAGAAAGAAGGAAAATAAAAGTGTAACCTTAAAACATCTAATTTAACGTCAGGGACAAATACATATTACCACTACACAAGCACTGATATAAACAATAATACCGCCGTATAGTGGTCAAATGCCAGTTCTACATATGCATATGTAACAATTAAAAAAGAACTGTCCCCTCCCCTAATATTTCCATCTCTTCGTATTACTAATGAGATAACAATTCTGGAGCATCTGCTCATAGAACGCTGCATTCTGCAGTTCCTCTGTTATTACTCCTGGAAATGTATACATACATTGACAACTGGCTGCTACTGATCCCCTTGTCAAATGGATGTGTCCACTCATCAATGACCGTATCAAACACTGTAGGGACACATCTTACAAGAGGAATTGTAGCATCCAGCACTGAAACAAGCAGCGTCTCAGAGGTGAGTATTGTTTTTTGGGGTTTTTTCTGGCTTCAGCTACGTAATTTAGTTTAAAAAAGGAAGGTGGTCCAACTTCTTCATTTTCAATTACTTTCACCACAAAGAAAAAAAAAATACATGTAGGCCTTAATCATACATTTTCAGGAGGAATAACCGAGGAACATCACATCACTGTGTTGTAAGAGAAGCTGCTCCAGAATTATCTTCTGTGTAGTACCAGAATTTACTTTTTACACTACGATAATGGCTACCTTGCAGGGATCTGTCAGGGAACCGTGAAGAAAGGTACCTGGCGGATTCTGCAAAGTAGCTATTATCGTAGTGTGAACTCCCAGCCAACAGGTGGGATCATTTCCTATTGCCATGATAACATCTGTGAACAACCGTAATGTTTCTTTTTTAGACTAGGTCTACACAGAATAGGAAAAAAAACTTGTCAAAAACCAAAACCTAAAAATTGCTTTGAACATCAGTTTTTTGCCCAATGCAGCTGGATTTCTGATAAGTTTTTTGGGTGGTTTTCAGTTTTCGGCGCCTTTTTTGGTTTCTTCCTGAAAATTATTGCAATCACAAATTCTTTGGTATTATTATCTTCATTTAATTTGTCTTCAATGGAAAACCACAAACAGAATTGTCATAGAGCCAAATTGGATATAATTCCACACCAAACATAATAAAGGGGGTGGACAAAAGTATTGGCACTGTTTGAAAAATCATGTGATGCTTCTCTAATTGTGTAACTAACAGCACCTGTAACTTACCTGTGGCACCTAACAGGTGTTGGCAATAACTAAATCACACTTGCAGAGAGTTGACATGGATTAAAGTTGACTCCACCTCTGTCCTGTGTCCTTGTGTGGACCACATTGAGCATGGAGAAAAGAAAGAAGACCAAAGAACTGTCTGAGGACTTGAGAATCCAAATTGTGAGGAAGCTTTAGCAATCTCAAGGCTACAAGTCCATCTCCAAAGACCTGAATGTTCCTTTGTCTACTGTGCGCAGTGTCATCAAGAAGTTTAAAGCCCATGGCCCTGTGGCTATCCTCCCTAGATGTGGACGGAAAGAAAAATTGACGAGAGATTTCAACGCAAGATTGTGCAGATGGTGATAAAGAACCTCGACTAACATCCAAACAAGTTCAAGCTGCCCTGCAGTCCGAGGGTAGAACAGTGTCAACCCGTGTCTGAATGAAAAGGGACTGTATGGTAGGATACCCAGGAAGACCCCACTTCTTACCCCGAGACATAAAAAAGCCAGGCTGGAGTTTGCCCAAACTTGCCTGAGAAAGCCTAAAACATTTTGGAAGAATGTTCTCTGGTCAGATGAGACAAAAGTAGAGCTTTTTGGGAAAAGGCATCAACAGTGCCTCTGGCACTGGACTGCTTGACCGTGTGCATGGCATTATGAAGTCTGAAGACTACCAACAAATTTTGCAGCATAATGTAGGGCCCAGTGTGAGAAAGCTGGGTCTCCGTCAGAGGTCATGGGTCTTCCAGTAGGACAATGACCCAAAACACACGTCAAAAAGCACTAGAAAATGGTTTGAGAGAAAGCACTGGAGACTTCTAAAGTGGCCAGCAATGAGTCCAGACCTGAATCCCATAGAACACGTGTGGAGAGATCTCAAAATGGCAGTTTGGAGAAGACCCCATCAAATCTCAGGGACCTGGAGCAGTTTGCCAAAGAAGAATGGTCTAAAATTCCAGCAGAGCATTGTAAGAAACTCATTGATGGTTACCGGAAGCGGTTGTTCGCAGTTATTTTGGCTGAAGGTTGTTCTACCAAGTATTAGGCTGAGGGTGCCAATACTTTTTGTCCAGCCCATTTTTGGAGTTTTGTGTGAAATGATCAATGATTTGATTTTTGTCTCATTCTGTTTTGTGTTTTTTCATACCAAAGAATTTGTGATTGCAATCATTTTCAGGAAGAAACTGAGTGTTATCTGACAGAATTGCAGGGGTGCCAATACTTATGGCCACCACTGTACTTTGTTAAGACACCTGGGACGATTTACAGCAGAATTGTCCAAAAAGTATACGAAAAAACGTGCAGCCCTTTAAATAGACTTCAATAGTAAATTTTCTGCCTTGTTACAAAAAACGAACAGCAGCAAAAACGCTGTGGAGACGACAAAACGTTTTTACTATTAAAGTCTATAGGATCTGTTTTCAGTGGGTTTTTTTCAGCGGTTTTAGAGAACGAAAAACGCTGAAAAAGTGACTGAAAAGCTGAGCTGTGGAGACATACAGACTTCTTTGGCCCTTCATGTCTGTAGCTGTCCTCAGCCTCTATAAGACCACTAGTAAATTCAGACCCCAGGTCATAGGAAAGCAAATAATTCAGACCAGAACAGTGTGTCCTAACTCAGGGAAGCCATTTACCGCAAGTCCCATAGGCTGAGTGCAAGCTGCAGTGCCAAGATCAGGGAGTCATCTCAGTGGGGATGGCGCCGCTCTGCTGAAGCGCAGTCTCACATGATGGCAGCATAACCACATGTTGAGTTGATTTTATTTTTGATGAAAATGTGACCCTGTTGATGTTGCGTTGCTCTAGCCAAATGTTCTTTGACCCAGCCTGGACCTGCGTGTATCAGACATTTATGGCACATCCTGTGGATGTCATAAATGAGCAAATGGAAATGTCCCTTTAATTCATTTTTTTTTTTTTTTTTTTAGTCCAGACAGATTTTGCTGTTTCATTTTCACACCTATTATCACCCCAGTAATATCCCCCTGTATGGGCTGAAATGACTGCTACAGGGGTTATTATTAACCCCTAACATAGCAGTCCTTACAGAGGTGATATTAGTGGTGAAGCAATAGGGGCTGCAATGACCCATCCAGGCCAGGAACGATCTATGTGGATGCTGGGGACTGAAGATCAGAGCATGATATCCATATAGGTCATTACTGGCCTTGGCAGCTCTTTTCAGCCCCTATTGTTCTGTGATCTGCAGAGTGCTACGTGTGGGGTTAGCTCACTCACCAGGGACTTGTTTTGGCTGTCAGGGGTCATCCTCAGGAGCTGCACTGGCTTCTGCAGGAGCCCGGGAGTGAGAGTCTTTGAAGTGCCGGGCGCCTGCTCAGGTCAGGAGGCAAAGCCGTACACTCTGCATGCAGGGGGGAGATGGAAGACTAATATTTTCTCTGCTTTTTATTCACAAGTTCTGCTCCAAATCTCATAAACCTGTATATCCGGAGATCAGATTCTGTCCATCCATCACATCCTGCTCTTGTTGCAGCATAAACCACCTGACAGATTCCCTTTAAAGGGGTTCACCACTTTTAGAAAAATCACTGTCATATGCACTACTAGGGAATTCTGAGTTAATAGAGAGCGGTCCTCAGTTAAGGATCCTTATCTCTTGGCTGAAGTAGAAAGCAGCTGCAAAGAAATCTCTCGCTCTGGAGGACCAGTCTGTCCTGCACCCCATTGGTTTGAATGGGGATTGTGTAATGTTTATTTTTCCCTAGGGTGGCACTGCAGGAAAGCTGAATACTTACTTTCAGGTTTCCCTACAGTTTACAGCTGCTTAAAGGACATTCTAACAGGGGAACACTCTGCAATCTGCTTGTGGCCAAGGGACACTTTAGACAATCCCTACTTGTTAAAAGTAGAGAAACTCTTTAAAGTAAATATGTATTTGTGTTGGTTTTAGTCGGGGTTTATCCACTGCAGTCCTATTGATTGCTGATTGGTAAATATCCGTATATTTTTGTTAAGAACTAAAACACATTAACTATCTGATTTACACTTTCCCCTGTGATTAAAATTTTATGAAAAATCTTGTAGTGGCCAATTGCTTGTGAATAGCCGAACTATATGAAATTTTTATGACTTTTATGTGCATTTAAGGTCATTAGAAGCTCTGTCTAACAATTTTTTTTACTCTCTTCTTGAGCTTTAGATACGTATCAGGTCCTCTGTGGAATTCATGTTCGTATATGTTCAATTGAATATAGACATAAACCAGTGAACGTTATCTATAGAGCTACTGAATGGTACTGACAGATTTGTGGGGTTATAATAAGAGGATTTGGCCTTCTGCACTTTGTTTAATGTACTGGATATAGCGTGGAGTTGTTCTCCTCATGTAATTTGTAATGAAGTGAAGTGCTTGATGTTTGAGATGTAAATTGGTGGTGCATGTAATCAGTCTTGTTAACAATGATGGATGTATCCTTACAGGATGCTGAGAGTAATCCACTGTGCAGACGTTTGCAGCTGAAGGACATTATTCCAACTGAGATGCAGAGGTTGACCAAATACCCTCTTCTGCTGGACAACATCGCCAAGTATTCAGGTCAGCAGTATTATTAGGAATTCTTTACATGGTGTTAAAATGAATTGCGGGTGCTCTGACTTCCTTTGATCACACTGTAATGTAATGCCCTTCTTTATGTGTATGTAGATCTATATTTCTACTAAAAGCAATTTAAACTGACATTTACCCAAAGATCATTTATCTACCTGATAAATATATTGTAAACTGTAGGTGAAAAAGTATGGCTGACCATGTTATCCCACCTAGTGAAAGTAAAGGGGTATGTCATGAAATCTCCTTTAAAATGGGCCCTTCAGGATGACACTTTCTCAAGAAACATAAAACTTCAAAAAATGAAATCCCCATTTATTCCCTGCTGTGACTATCGTAGATGCTAACCCGTGGTAGATGTGGCATCATGGCTTACATCACATCTGCAGTATCTGTATGCGCCTGCAAGGCCTGGTTTTTCACGGGTTATTTCCGGAGAATTGCGGGGACGGATTTCGCCCTGCAATTACGCCGGCTGCCGTGCAGCGGGGGCGGGTGGTACTCGCCGCCCCCAAAAAAATCTTATCACGGGGGACACGCCGAAAAAATGTGCATTCACTTTTTTCCTTTTTCGGCGGGTTCGCCAGCGGGGAAAAGGAGACGTAATCCATGTTCCTAGAGAACTGGGAATTACCCTAAAGACTTTACTGATTTTTGCCTATTTGCAGCGCAAATACGGCGCTCAATACGGCTGAAATCAGTCCCAAAATAAGCCGTGTGAACGAGCCCTAAATGTACACTTTGCAGTTAAACGATCAACCAGGTGCAAACCATAGAATAATTTGACAGATTTTGTCCTCTTTTGCAGCTTTCTTTTCCCTTTGTCCTTGCATAGTGTTAAAGATTGTTGTGCAATCGGTTTTGGTTCTAGGTTCATTATTTACACCTTGTAATATAATGGCCTTGTTAGACACTTGTAAGTAGTTGCTGCAGTTACACGCTTTATTCCATTCTGGAAACATTTTAATGATTTTATCATCTTCGGATCATTTCACTTACCATTGGAACGTGGCCACAGTGTCGGGTAGAATGATCAACTCAGCTTCATATGTGGTTTGATGAATCTTGGCTGTAGCAGCTGCATTTAGACTTCTATTATATTCACTAGACCAACCAGAAGAGAAACTGAAGGTAAAGAATGCTGCGGACCATTGCCGACGGATTCTAAATCATGTCAACCAGGCTGTCAGAGAAGCCGAGAACAAGCAGGTGAGCTGTAGTGGGAAGCATTTGTATAGTAGGTATGGGGGGCGGGGGTTACAGGCAGACTAGAGAGGTACCAAAGTTGTACTATTTAATGTGGTATCAAAACAGACTTAAGGCAATTTGCATTTGGCATAATCCCTTCTAAGGGCAGCTCATAGCTGGCTTCAAGCCGGCTTCAGTGAATGTGGAGATAGCCCTTCTTGCGCTGCTCTCTCCTGTTCATGTCTGGAAGTTATGAACATAGCTTCGCATTCTCACTCAGCTGTATTTGGAACTGCCACAGAAGTGAACAAGGAGAACTGCGCAAGCATGGGCCATCTCCCTGTTCTCTGTGGTGGGCTAGTAGTGAGCTACCAGCTGGCCTTAAAAGGGAACCCTTTAAGATTGGTTCTAATATAAATGGTATTAACAGAAGCCACAGTGCTGCGCTAGATCTGTCACACAGTGGATCCAGTGAACACCTGCTGAGGTGTCTATTGTTTTGGCAAGGGAAATAGTGCTGCATGCAGTTTTATTTTCTCTTTGAAACGGACTGTGCTACAAGTATGAACAGAGCCTAAAGAACCAGTCTGTTCATTGGGTGCAGGCTATTGTAAGTAGCTCCTGTACTCGTCTCTCTATGGGTGAGTGACAGTCATGGACAGTTGGATTTCTTCAAATCACTCTATAATTATTATTAGAATTGAATTATTCCAATAATGTCTCGTAGCAATTTGCTGATAAGCCAGTTCCCTAATAACGTGTATGTGGCTCCAAACTAGAGCATTTATTGTATGCTCTTTGTGAGCAGTGCTGAATGTAGATCGCTGACAGTGAGCAGAATGATGTGGCAGGACAATCTGAGAAGGTTAATGATATTTAGTCCATATATCAGCCTATGTGGACCTAAATATAAAGCATCTCTCCACATAAGCTAACATCAAATCTAAAAAAAACGGATAAAAAACAAACTTGTGTATTTATAAGCCTTTGCTTTTTTTATGTAAGCTAAAATAATTTTGAGCGTTGTTGATAGTGTCTCTTTAACTAGTATTTGTGTCTGATTTTAGAGACTTGAAGACTATCAGCGAAGGCTTGACCTGTCTTACCTGAAGCCAGGGGAGTATCCGACTATTGATGAGCTAAGGGTAAGTAGTTCTCAAGCATACAGCTTCTCAAGTATGCCAAGCAAGAATATCTACTAGTTAATTGCATATTGTTAAGATACGCCATCAATGTCTGATAGGTCAGTGTCCCTCCTCTGGGAACTGCACCCATCTCCTAAACAATCCCAGAAACCTTTCTGTTCTGAACAGTTAGGTGGTCGGGACTCTCCAGTAGACGTGAATGGAAGTTCTGATTTACAGCCGGGCATCGCTGCTCAGCTAGACTTGGAACTCCTGTTCATGTCTGTGATAGAATCCCGTCTACCTCTCCTTTCAGAGCAAAGAGGTTTCTGGGCTCATTTAGCAGGTAGGTGTGTTCCATCTTTGGGACCCAGACCTATCAGACAATGATGGCATATCCGAGCAATATGGTACCATTGTCTGTAATGAAACCATCCCTTTAAGGTTTAACTGCTGTGCTTCTGTGCTATCCCATTTTATAAAGTCCTCTCCTACTTGCAGACTACAGAGCATACCTACGAGTTGCAACAGTCTGCGTATAACTTTAGTGCAGAATATATATAGCATAGTTATACTACTGCTTACAGTGCCTGTGGTCATTCTGTCTAGACAGCTTAGATCACTTGGAGCACTAAAGACTGAATGGCATGATTGCCAGGCGCTAGATAGCATGGAGCATGGAACTCCATTATCACCTATTAGGATGTATCTATATGTATATACATATAGTTGTGTTTGGGCAGCACTCACTAGTAAACTCTGGTGTAGGGTGCCAGTTGATGGATATGAAAATCCCTTGTAAGTATCAAAAGAATGTCAATGCCACTCCCTTCATTTAAATGCAAAGTGAAATTTTTATTGTAATAAATCCAGTGTGCTCCATTAAGAAAAAAGCTTTCTAGTGACAGCAAATGACATTTCAGTCTCAATGGATCTTATTCATATAGGTCACTGAAAAAAAAATTCCGTATATACTCGAGTATAAGCCCACCCGAGTATAAGCCAAGGCACCTACTTTTGCCACAAAAAACGGGAAAGCTTATTGACTCGAGTATAAGCCTAGGGTGGAAAATGCAGCGGCTACTGGTAACTATCAAAAATAAAAATGGATACCAATAAAATTACATAGGCAATTTAATGTCCCCCAAAGGTAATATAGCTGGTTAAGGCATTTAATGTCCCCCATAGGCAGGTTATAGGGCTGGTTATGGCAACTATATGTCCCCATAGGCAAGTTATAGGCAGGTAAGTGCCCCCATAGGCATGTTATAGGCAGGTATAAGTACTCATAGGCAGGGTATAGGCAGTTCTAGGCAGGTATAGTTCCTCATAGACAGGCTAAAGGCAGGTATAGGTCCCCCTAAGCAGTTTATAGGCAGGTTTAGGTCCTCATAGGCAGGGTATTGGCAGTTCTAGGCAGGTATAGTTCCTCATAGACAGGGTATAGGCAGGTATAGGTCCCCTAGGCAGGTATAGGCAGTTCTAGGCAGGTATAGTTCCTCAGACAGGCTATATGCAGTTATAGGTCCCCCTAAGCAGGGTATAGGCTGGTATAGGCAGCTATATGTCCCCATAGGCAGGGGACATATAGGCAGGATATAGGCAGTTCTAGGCAGGTATAGTTCCTCATAGGCAGGCTATAGGCATTTATATGTCCCCCTAAGCAGGTTATAGGCAGGGTGTTAAAACAAAACTCAAACACTTACCTTGATCCCCCGTCGCTCCGCCTCCCAAGCGCTCCGCTCCGTCTTCTCAGCACAGAGCCTGTCATCAGGCCGCGCAGGCAGCGTGATGACGCACACTGCCTGTGCCGGATACTCCGGACAGCCGCGAGTTTGCAGCCACCCGGAGTCCACTGCAGGGCATGGAGCGTTCGCTCCCTGAGGAGTTGCATATAGCTGAAGCGTCCCTGTCGGCACTCGGGCCATCACAGCGCCCGAGCGCCGACAGTGACCCGAGTATAAGCTGAGGTCGCATTTTTCAGCACATTTTTTGTATATACTCGAGTATATACGGTAATAAACATAACGAGTATTAATCACTAAGCATAAAATTACTAAAGTGTAAAAAATTACATGACATACTGTACATAACCACTCAAAAAATCATATATAAACATATGTACAAAATTACAAACTGAGGGTATATGTCCCATAAGAACAACATTTTAACCTGCAAAGGTATAAAGCATGTTAACATGGAATGCATTATCATAATAGGAAATAAGGCATAAGGGAGGGTTAATGTGCATAAAAGACGCATGGTAATATGGGGATAATATATGCCCCTTAAAATAGACCTTGATGAGACAACACCATCATAGGCTATAATGCCCTGTATCTCTAGATGTATGTTCAGAACCTAGACTCGTTGTAATGAAGGTAAGTATGGTTCCGAGTAGTCCTAGGGAACTCACCCAAGTGTTGACAGCGGTGAAGTGCAGAAATCGTCCGTAGTTGTGCAGGAAAAATAGAGGCATGGTTTCAGCTAGGTGGAATGGCATCTTAAATGCCCTTAGAAGGTTGGCGCTGCATATGCAGCGCATGTACCGTAGCAGTCTCTTCCGTGCGGCTGCGCGGAGTTTCTCCAGCGTCAAGGTGTCCCCTTTCCAAATTTCCCCTTGCCAACAAAGGCATTAAAAAGTATTGGGTTTTTTTTTTATTGACCAAATACTTTTTTTTTCCACCATAATTTCAAATAAATTGTTTTCCCCCAAAACAGACAATGTGATTTTTTTTGGGTTTGTTTTTCATTTTGTCTCTCTTTTGAAGGTCGACCTATGATGCAATTTCAGGCCTCCTCATCTTTTAAGGGGGGAACTTTCACAATTGGTGGTTAAATAAAAACTTTTTTCCCCCACTGTATATACATTAACCTTCCCTTATGCCTTATTTCCTAAAAGTGATAAAAATTCCAAAAGTTAACATGCTTTATACCTTTGCGGGTTCAAATGTTGTTCTTAGGGGACATATATACAGTATGTCGTGTAATTTTTGTTTACACTGTTTAGTAAATTTATGCTTCGTGATTAATACTTAGGTTTATTATTTTTTTCAGTGACATATATCAATAAGGTTCATGGAGATCGAAACGTCATTTTCTGTCGCTAGAAAGTTTTTTTCTCTTAATGGAGCACACTGTTTTTGTTACAATAAAAGTGCCATTGACATTCTTTTGATATATGTATATACACTGCTCACAAAAAGTTAGGAATATTTAGCTTTGGGTTGAAATTCCCGGGATAAAACAAAAAATTTTTTTTGCATTTTTTTAAATGAACTAAATGAACCACCCTTTTAACTTTGAAACACATGTCCAACTGTTCAATTTTCGTACTTTTTGACAACTTGCTATCTCTAACAAGGAGTTTAAAAAGGGGTTGCTTGTTACACCATTTGGAAACCTTTTTGCGTTTGCCAAGCAGAGTTTTGTGAAATAGAGGGATGTTTTTCCCTCCCAGCAGGTAGTGAGACATCCCCCCAGACAAAACATGATGTTTTATTCGGGTTTAGCGGGGGACGAAGGTTCCATCTGTCGAGACAGGCCCATGTGAACACACAAGTGACAAAATTCTTAAAAAAAATATGAGACATTCAGATTTGGTGTAACAACCTAAGGAATCATTGGAAGGAAAACAAGTGTAACCGAAAGTATAGAATTTTCGCCCTCTACAATTTTTTAATAAATGGGGATTTGACATTCAGGGGCCTTATCTGTTGTGTTTACTGGGGCCCGCACAAGTTCTCAAGTTTTTAGGGAACTGGCATCTTTTCACAAAAAAGGGATTTATGTGGGGCGCACTTTCAGCATGTTTTTGCTGATTTATTGGGACTGCCTCGGGTCACAAAGGGGTTTTTAAAAGTGGACGCACGGGCAGGGTGTTCTCGTGATTTAATGGGACTGCACATCTTGCCCTCTTTTTCCCCCTTCCCTCTTTCCCCCTTTCTTTTCCCCCCTCCTTTCTCTTCCCCTCTTTCTCTTTCCCCCTTTTTTCCCCCCTCTTTTTCCCTTCCCCCCTCTTTTCTCTTGTCCCCCCCTTCCCCCCCCTCTCCTTCTCTCTTCCCCCTCTCTTTCCCCCTCTCTTCTCTCTCTTTCCCCCTCTCTCTCTCTCTTTCCCCCTCTCTCTCTCTCTTCCGCCCCCCCTCTCTCTCTCTCTCTCTTCCCCCCTCTCTCTCTCTCTTCCCCCCCCTCTCTCTCTCTCTTCCTCTCCCTCTCTCTCTCTCTTCCCCCCCCCTCTCTCTCTCTCTCTTCCCCCCCTCTCTTTCTCTTTCCCCCCCTCTCTTTTTCCTCTTCCCCCCCTCTCTTTTTCTCTTTCCCCCCCTCTCTTTTTCTCTTTCCCCCCCCTCTCTTTTTCTCTTTCCCCCCCCTCTCTTTTTCTCTTTCTCCCCCTCTCTTTTTCTCTTTCTCCCCCTCTCTTTTTCTCTTTCTTCTCCCCCTCTCTTTTTCTCTTTCTTTCTCCCCCTCTCTTTCTCCCCCTCTCTTTCTCTCCATCCTATCTGTGCTCCCATCTGCAAGAGACAACTAAGTGTCACATCAGACCATTCGCAACCATTTACATCAGCGTGGTCTGCGTGCCAAATGACCAGCACGGGTACTTAACTGGTACCTGTCCTGGCTGATGCATAGCGCTCTCCTTGACATCTCCACCATCGTTGGTGGCCATCATTGCTGCTCAACTTGAATCGACTTTCATCACTGAACAGCACTGAGGACACTGGTATCACATCTAGCGCAGATGCTCTCTGGCCCTTGCAAGACGATGATGCCGCCTGTGCTTGGTCTTGTGGTCAGGTAGCGTTGCCAGTCATCTAGCACGCAGACCACTCAATGGCAACATACTGTTGAACAATTGTAAGGCGTTGTCTTGATTTCATGATGTCAAAATGTGAACAGTATGATGAGGAGGACTGTTAATATCCCGTACAGATACTTTGATAGAAAGCTAGAGAATATAATTATATAATATCTTGCAGAAAAACAAAGAACTTAACATCCCCTAAAGTTTTACCGTAGTATACGCATCAAAATATTGTCTGTAACCTTAATAGTTATATATAACTATACGGCACAGGAAGACTAGTTAGATGCACTGTGCCATACGGTCACGGCACGTTGATGGTGCAGACACAGAAGCTTCCACTATCATACCTTTGCATTGATGACATGATCATAGTATAGTGGTTGATTGCTATAGTGAATGGAGTCCCATCTGCTTTTGAAAAGCCTAAAAAATTACTTGTTAGTGTAACACTAGCAAGTGTCCCACATTTTAATGCATAATAATCCACATATATGGCAAAGTATTCTAGAAATTATGGCAGGTTCAAGTCCTGTAATGAGACTTTTTTGATGAAAATTTTATTTGTGCGCTTTCAAAAATAACAATATGAGGGTCAAGAACAGCCAACTTGGTCAAAGGGTCTAAACACACACACAGGAGTAGAACAGTAAATCAGCCCAATAGACCACACATATGAGTGAGTAACAGAGTTCCCTTACTCTTTACTGTAGGAATTACAAGCAAAAATAAAATCAAAACAACAAAGAACCCACACACTTATCATTCTTACCGAGAACCTATGCCCTAAAGTAGACCAGCATTAAACAGTTGAGGCCAGTGGGGTAATTTAATAAGTTGCTTTCTGACACAGAACATCAAGAGCCTATAAAGAATTCTACCATATTTGGTAAGAAGTAGATCTTTTTCCAAGCCTAAAAAACTATTTCCAGGGACCTAAACCACAGGTAGAGCTAACTGTGTGTTAAAAAAAAATTGGTAAACCCTACCCCAGAATGCTTGTATAACGGGACACTTGCAAACCATGTGTATCAAGGTCTCTCTGGCTTTCTGTAGTGGGAACAATCAACTAACAATGATTGAATTGGCCATGCCATAATGAAAATAAAGCAAAGTCTTATACAAAAAAGCAACTGTAGCTCACAGAGTAGCTTGGATTCCGCAGCTGTGACTCCTGCTAATAGCGCCTGCTCCACACCACACGATATCCTGGCTCCCGGCAGCAAGCCCCTAAGTATCAAAGTGAATATAGAAGAGTGGATCCAGCGGTTACATAGTTACATAGTTTGTAAAGCTGAAAAAAGACATACGTCCATCCAGTTCAGCCTATTATGCTTAAGTGTTGATCCAGAGCAAGGCAAAAACCCCCATGATGTAGAAGCCAATTGCCCTCATTTTCTGAAAAAAATTCCTTCCTGACTCCAAATTTTAAAGCAACAAAATAAATCCCGGGATCAGCGCCCCTCCAAAAACCAAACTTATAACTTGTTATATTACATCTAGAAATGTTTCCCGACCCTTTTTCAGATCCCAGTCACTATAACTTTTTATATTAAACCACGCTCCAGAAAGCAAACAAAGCCCTTTTTAACTCGTTAGTGAAAATCACCATGAAATTTCCCTGGGAGAGAGTTCCACATTCCCCCCCCGCCCAACAGTAAAAAAATCCCTTTTCTATTTTAGTAAACTTTTTTTTTCCTCAAGACGTAGGGAGCCCCCCTTTTTTTAGATACAGTCCGGGTATAAAAAAATCTTTTTGGAGTCCGCCCTTAATTATTTAAACATATTTATTAGTCCCCCCTCCCCCCTCGAAGCCGTCTTTTTTTTCCCAAACAAAAAAACCCTAACCATCTAATCTTTCTGGGATTGCAGCCACCCAGCCTTTTTTATTTTTTTGTTTCCCGCCTTTTTTACCTGTTTAACTCATAATTTTTTCCGGCACTGGTGCCCCAAAAAAATGTAAAACAATATTTCCCTGTGTGGTCTAACTAGTGATTGTATAGTGGGAAATAATGTTCCCATCATGTGCACTAGCCCTTTTAAAAAAACAACCCATAAACCTATTGCCTTGGGTGCTGCTGCCTGACACTGGCTGCTACAGTTAAGTTTACTGTCCACCAGGGTTCCCATCCTTTCCATGTCACTTTTACCCGTGTTTTTCCATTTTAAAAGAATCAGTAGGATTTTTTTCCCCCATGTGCATAACCCCTTGCATTTACATGTTAAAAACCCACCCCCT